>CATIWO010190718.1:0-13205 GCA_949673435.1 Macaranga tanarius
TTTGATGATATTAAATTATCAATAATAATTTACACTAAAGTTATGTAAGTTCTTAATATTGATATTAATGTATGCTAAATTATTTAACTTTAATACTTTCATTGTGTTTGTTTACTTAATATTAAATTAAATATTATATAACATATACTTAGTATTTAAATTGTTCTTAATTAGTATTAGTACTTACTATAAATACCAATTTACATTATAACGTTTATTAATAATACTATTAGTAAAACTACGTAGTTTTGTCCAAGGGAGGAAGTATGAAGCATTAAAACCACGTAGTTTTGTCCAACTACATAGTTTTTAAAACTACGTAGTTTTAAGTTATGTTTAATCATTTAAATTATATTTATTCAATAATAAATAATTATTATTGTTGAGATATAATTTTTATAATAGAAATTAATAATTTTATTATATATATAAAATTTTTACTAAAGTTACTAACTTTAATTGTATTATATAATATTTAATTAAAGTTGTACTTGATATTAATACTACTTTACATCAAAATGATATAATCATATATCATGAATATATAATTTCTATTATACTTAGTTATTATAATTTTATTTAATTAATATTTAATATTAAATTAATATTATACATATTTAATTAATCTTATAATTAGACTTAATAAAAAAAATCAATTTATACCAATTAGGTTAAATGAGTTATATAATAAGATTATATGCAGAATTATGTAGTTTTTAGATTAAACTACATAGGTTTGAAAATGTTTATAACTTAGTATTTAATTGATAGTTAGTATTATATGTTAATACAAGTATTAGTTTACAAAAAAAAATCACTAAGTACTTTAGCTATAATTGATACTCAATAATTAGTCATCTTATGGTAATCTTAGTAGTTAATTGATACGTATTATTTCTTATTTAAAAATCTTATACTTAATTATTTATGTTATATGTTAAAACTACATAGTTTTGATATGAAACTACGTAGTTTTGATATGAAATTATGTAGTTTTACAATAATATTAGTTAACATTAAAGTATAATTTGTAATTTAGGTTTTTTTATTTACTTAATATTAGATTAGTACTACATAATATATAATTAATATAAATTATAGTTGTATAAATTTTTACTATGTTTAATAATTTATTTTTTATTTAATATTGAATTAGTAGTGAATTATATTTTATTTTAAGTAATTTAAATATTTGTTATAATAGTAATAATAATAAAATTAATAATTTTAATTTTGTTTATATATATATATACATATACATATAAACTATAAAATTAAGTTCAATAATAAATATTAATATCTATATATTATTTATTCATATAATATCCGGTACTATATTTGGTTTTCGGTTCGGTACGGTGTTCGGGTCGGTTCCGGAATGGTTTTTTACAAGTCTCCAGTACCGTACCAAATTAGTTAAACGGTCCGGTTCCATTCGGTTCGGGGTTAAAATTAATCAGTTCGGTACGGTTTTTTTGTCTATCGGTTCGGATTTTCGGTTCAGTTCGGTTTTTTCTCCGTCCCGTGCTCAGCCCTACTTTCAAGTAGCTGTTTTTGTCGTTTTAAATCGAGCAATTACCTGCAAGTATATAAGATCAATAAGTAATATAATAGTAAGTTAAGTATCATTCCCTCTAACATTTAAAAGTTTATACACCTATTAATTCTATTCAATCTTATTTAAGACTATGATTAACTTGTAGTTAAAGGAGCAATGAAATTAAATCTATACTAACACTATTAACAAAAGAAGAAACTAAAATACCAAGCAAACAATAGCATCAAAGTTTTGCTAAGAATTAATCCTCATCACCATCATCAAGCATTTGAAATTTAATATACCCAATCAATCATTTCATAATCGGTTCTATCTTAAGCACTAATCAGTCTTTCTCATGCATCAATTAGTTAAATTTGCAATAATCAACCAAAGTATATATGGGTAGATTTTCATCATAATCCAAACACACTTTGATATTAATCACAAAGTATAAGCACAACCTAAGAGATTTAATTAACTCAACTATCACTAGTCATGAATTAATCAAATTTGTATTTATAGATCCATTAGAAATATTATTTCTCAATGTATAAATCTAATTAAAATCAAGTTATTGGTAGCTAATCAATAATAAGCATGAATCATAATAAACAAAATATGTATTAAACTTAACGGGTAAATTAAATACAAAAGCTTGAATCAAGTGAGATTCATATTCCTCAACAAACACAAATCTAGCCTAACATATTGTCAATTAACATCAACATCTTAGTCTCAAAAGAAAAACTCATACTTCAATTACAAGAAAAATAAGAAAAAGAGAAGAAACTAGCTATGGTGATGATTGTCTCTTCATCTTCTTCCTCTTTTCTTACTCTTAGATATGGTATTTTTCTTTTTCTAAATGCCTTAAGAATCTCCTCCAAATGGGTTTTGTGTGTCCCTTGATAGTCTTCTAGAATTGTCCTTTAAAATTTTCCAAAATTTGTTGATACATGGTTCACATGTCATCATTTTACAGCTGGCATTGGGTATGTGGTACTAACTACCTAACTTTATAGTTTATGGAACAGTTAGATGGTAAAGGGATGTGCAATAGTGCTTTAAAAGGTCATAACTTTTGACTCAGAATGAGTTAGGGGACTTATAACATATTAAATCAAAGGTCGTTCAGAGATCTGTATGCTAGATGGGCAACGCTTATCACAACCAATTTTTAGGCCCAAATTCATTCATTTGAAGCTATTTTAGGAGCTTTAATGTTTTTAGTTAGTTTTTATATTTAGTTTTTTTTTACCTATTTCTTTATGACATTTATTGGGCTTCGATCAGTCCTTTTCTTTTAGAGTTTTTTTTTAATTTTTTTTATTGATAAACACTATATATTTGTCCTATTCAATTTTGGAGATAGTTTTTGGTGAATTTTAATTTAGAAAAATTATTTTTTCTCCAAATTTTAGTATTCTTCTTAGAATCAATAAATTTTGATGCATATTTCCTAGTAATCCTAGATTCAGCATATTATAAAAGATTGATTTCTAGTATTCGTGCGTGAATTAACAGATTTCAATATTTGTTTAAGCTTCTGCTATGTCAGTATGTTGCAATCTCCTAAATCTAGAGATCGTGATAGTAATATTTGCCGTGAGAAGATTACGATCGCCAGCTTTTGGCGATCATGACAGCATCAATTCCTTAACACCTTTCGTGGAGCCTACGATATCCATCTTTTGGAGATCATGAAGCAACCTTTCCATAGATGAAACTTGTGATCTCCACAGCTTACTCTCTTCTTAGACTTGATTGTTTTCTTTCTTTTGCTTCTTTCTACACCAAATTCCTACACATTTCCTACATAAAAACAAGGGATACATAATAGCTCCACATATCATGCAAAGTAACCTAATTTAAGCTACTAATGACTCTGAAATACATATAACACTTATAAAATACCTAAAAACTAACACTACCTAACACATAATCAATAGCCCTACAAGACATTTATTTTAGTAACTATCGTTACATTCATTACAACAACTATACCATTTGCTTTAAGCATTACACTATTAAGTGTTTGTAATTTCTTTTTATAACACTTCAAGTAGTTATAATTTCTTTGTAGTCCCACTTAAATAATAAAATTTGACTCATTATAATTTAATTCAACTTTAATAATAAAAAATTTAAATTTAATTTTAATTAATTTCTTATGACTATAACTTTGACTTAACAACAATATCATTGTCTATTGTACGTAGTAAATGAAATCTTTTAAAATAAAAATATGACAAAAATACTTTTTGTATTTTTTCCTCTTACTATCTAAAACTGCTATATATATAGACTTGGCTTTTTATCCTCTATCAAATTGTATAACATTTCAAATTTTTAAAAACTCAATAGGAGAAAAATTTCATACGTTGCAATCCTTAAACCTTATAAAAATAAGAAGCTAAAATTATAGATTTTTCTTTAGATTGTCTTGAAAAAAAAAAAGAACACAGACTCCTAATAAGAAACAATAAAATCATATGATATTTATATGTAGTTATCCCTAGGAAAAATCATTAGCTCTATCCTTAATTTTCTGCCAATTATCAATTGAATCATACTTTTAAAGTCATTTCAATTTACTTTATCAACTTTCTGAATTGTGTCAATTTTATCCAATTTTATTTGAAAAATCGTATTGTATTTTTAAAAATTACTTTTAGCTCCCTATAAAATAAATTTGACACTTAGTAAATTTTTAGTACTTTTTCTATTGCAAGAAAAAAATAAAATGTAAAAAATAATTTTAAATTCTAATTTACCACTCTTGACGTAAATCTTATTTTTAAATTATCTCCAATGAAGTGTAGAGCCATCTAAGTTATGATAGAAAATCCCACAAAAGGTTAGATAAAACAACCTAAAATCATAAAATAATTGTGAAGAAAACTAAATTTATTAATAAAGAAAAGATATAGAAGCAAAAGAAATAGTTGAAACTATAGAAGATAGAAAAGCAAAATAAGTAGTTGAGACTGTGTCTGGAACAAATTTCGTCAAGGAGGGTCACTTACCCCTTTGGGGTGAAGTTGGAATCTCACCCCTTGCGTTGTCATTCCCTTTATAATATGGTAAAAAAAAATAACTTTTTCTTTAAGGATAATCATTAGTGTCGCGGTTCGCGACGCTACAGTGCGTCGCGAACCGCAACAAATGACCAAAATGCCCCCTCAAACAATACAGCCCCCTGTAAAGTGGGAGGCATTTTGGTCATTTGCCGTGGTTCGTGACGCTACAGTCACTTAACAGTACCTATATTGTCATATAATAAACTGATAAACTTTTTAATAAAACATGATAAAAATGTAGCCATCTAGCCAACTACAAAATGATACTTTGCACTTTGCAGAGGATTTCTCTACTTCTCTTTCTTTAAAAAAAAAAACTTCTCATTTATAGGCTAGGTTTTACTGTCTAACAACTAGTAATTTTGAAATTTGAAACTTAATCTAAATGGCTTAATCTGAGTCTAATTTCTACATAGAATAATTATTATACAATTAAAAAATCTGATCATTAATTCCTTTGATCTTTCCAGCAAAGGACCATGTACTTTAGGGGGTGTTTGGTGTTTGATGAGATTTCCAAATTAGCAGTTGATAATTGTTTTAATCCAAAACAACTAAGGATTTAAACAACTTTATTTTGGAGCTTTTTCTATCAGTTGCTAGCGAATTTATTTTATATTTGAATTATATTACCCCTATTATAAATAACTAATAACAAATAAAATTTTTCAACTTAAATGCATATAATTAATTATTTATAATTCATAATAAAATAAACATTACTTTAAATTATTATTAGCAATTAAATAATTGTAGACTTTATATCTATAAAATTTTTTATTAATAAAATTTATATTTTAAAGTTAAAATTTTAAATAGTTTCTAATAATAATTTTAATAATACAAAAATTAAAGATAATAAATTATTATTTATTAATATATATTATTTTAAAATAATTTATATGACTAAATTTATTATTATGAATGTGTCAAATTATATTTAAAAATAAATTATATTCTTAATGGTCATTTGACATACTAACAATAACAACCGACAAAATTTTATCAAATAGTTCATTTTTATCAGTTATCAGCTATCAACTATCATTTATTTGCAATAACTATCAACTATCAGCTGGTATAAACAATTAAATCAAACAATTTCTTAATCAAAAAAAAAAAATCTTTGTCTTAATGTTTTAGTGACAATAACTTAATTGTGAGAAAATGTAGAGAAATTCCTCTTACAATTATAATATTAGAAAATTTGCTTTTGAGTCAGAACAAGATAGTGTGATGAAAATCTAAATAAACAAAAAAAAAAAACGACATTCTACAATGCATTAAGAATAAGTTATAAGCAATTCAATTTTTTTCGAAGGGTGTTTGGTATAACTTGTTAGGTACAACTGATAGTTGTTCAACTCTCAATAGCTATAAAATAGTTTTTGGTTAAATTTTTTAAAGGTATCTAAAAAATGGTAGGATATCTATCAGCTATTATTGATAGCAACTCCAATTTAAATTTTTTCATGAACAATTTTTATTTATTTAAATATAATTATTTAATTATCTTTATAAATTTAAATTAAATTAACAATTATAAATTTTTATATTTTTGTATGTTAATTTCTTTCCTCCATTTGTTTTGGCAGTTTTTTTATGAATATGCAAATGTAGTATATTTTTCATATATTAGTATCTTTATTCATATTTATTTTTTAAATAAAGTACTATAAATATGTTGTTATATAATTATTGCACTTAATTATATTATTTTTAATATTCAAAATTTGTAAACATAAAATGTTTCTCTAAAATTTATAAACATAATTTAATACATATTTTATATATTACAACTAGTGGTTGACCCGCGTGTTGCGCGGAAAAGTGAATATTTTTATAATAATTTAATATAAAATACGAAATAAATTAAAGAATAATAATATGAGAAAGTTAATTATTATTTAAAATAACAAGAAAAAATATTCAATGTAAGTTGAGAATGAATAAAAATTATAGAGAAAGAAATAATTTGATATTATAGCTGAGAATAATATTAGAAATTTTATTTAATGGGCTGCCATTAATTGTGAGATATTTTAGTTTTGTTAAAACTAACTGAATAAAATATAGTTTAAGAGAATGTGCAGGAAAGCTCAAATTGTATTAAAGTGATCATTTATATTATGGATTTATATGCACCTTAATGGGCTAGCATGGTAAGACGGTAAGTGTAGGCCTAATCCTACTAGGGTTAGTAAGGGGATAAACCTAGTAGGTTTTCTATATAAATAGGCTAAGGTCCCCTTTCTATCCTAAAAATTGATTTCTGGCTTGTTCCATTGATAGCCACCTTCGTGTGAGTAGGATAGGAGAGGAAGATCTAGCCTTCTATTTTCTTAATACTAATTATTCTATTATTCTTTGCTGAGGTGATGAATTAATGTTGAGATTTCTACATCAAACTTTACATAGGTATGCAATTATTGTTGAAAAAATTCCTAAATTAATTAAAACCCTATAACCTAATCTCATGTCAAATCAATTAAGAAATTAATTTATGATAGCAGAAGCGTACCTAAATCCATAGTGCAATCCTTACAAACGTGCAACTGGCCTTCTAGGTCAGTATGTTTTCTCAGAGAACGCCTTTAGGTTTTCTCTCTGTATTCTCTCTACTGATGGAATATAGAAAGAAGCAGGATAATTATCATATGCATGACCTAGGGACTATGATCACCTATATAAAGATAAAAATCCTATTATCTTTTGGTATTTCTTTTTAGCTCATCATTAAAATAGAATTACCCATTAGTCTCTACACATTAAAGGCTCACAACTTTAGATACATCAAAGCCCAAATTTATCTAAACCCTATTGATCACTTTTAAATGGCTTAACCTTATATGACAGTCTACAATACATAAATATTCACATATAAGCCTAATGTTGGATTAAAGATTCAAAAATCTCCCACTTGGAATATATGTGTAACCTTATAATCATGTATTGCAAAAATAATCATATGAGATCATATGTCTATCATTACCGAACTGTATTTATAACCAATCTAGTCCATCAATCATACCAACATAGGATCAAAGCAGCCTTTGTTATATTTATCGTAACTTGACTTATCAATGGTCACGTATGTCGATATAACTGAATGACATGGATCATGATATGGATGTGTAGTATGGAAATTTCATGCAATATGATCTTAACATGCCTATTTCTAACTGATCCACCTTAAACCTTAGTGAGATCAAACCATACAAAAATTAGAGTGTGAATAAACCACAAAACTTTATTTCTGGAGAAAATAATCAAAATAACTAAAATCCATAAACTAAAATAACCAAAGAATGTCTACATCAAAGAGCATCTGAAATTACAAACTCCTACTAAAACTGAATATCCTCAAATGACATGACACCCATACGAGCAGTATGCTCATGAAACACTTTAGGTGGCACTCCTTTAGTAAGTGGATCCGCAATTATGGAGTTTGTACCGATATGCTCTATAGACAACTGTCCACTCTGAACTCTTTCCTTCACGATAAGGAACTTGATGTCTATATGCTTTGACTTCGTCGAGCTCCTATTATTGTTGGAATATAAAACTGCTAACTTATTATCATAACTTAAGTGGCCTTTTAATTCCATCAACAATGTACAGTCTCGTGATAAAATTTTACAGCCATATTCCATGATTGGATGCTTCATAACATGTTATAAATTCTACTGCCATGGTTGAAGAGGCTATAAGAGACTGTTTAGCACTCTTTTAGGAAATAGCACTCCCATTTAGCAGATAGATATAGCCCGAAGTAGATTTCTATCTTAGCATCCAGCAAAATCAGAGTCAGTATACCCAATGATCTTAAGCTGACCTGACCTCTGATATGCGAGCATATAGTCCTTTGTTCTCTGTAAGTACCGCATGACCCGTTTGACTACTTTCCAATGGTCTATTCCTGGATTGCTTAAATATCTGCCCAACATCTCAATGATGTACGTAATATCTGGACGCGTATAAACCTGAGCATACATCAGACTCCCTACTGCAGATGTTTTAGGAATCTTTTGCATTTCCTTTTTTTAAAATTATTCTTAGGGCACTGTTAAACCTGTCTCTCTTAGCCACATGGGTATCACCTGGTTTACAATCCTGCATGCCATTTCTCTTGAGAATCTTTTCGATATAGCTCTTTTATAGTAATCCAAGAATACCCTGAGAGCGATCTTGGTGTATCTAGATGCCTAATACAAAAGAGGCATCACCAAGATCTTTCATCTCAAAGTTCTTAGCTAGAAAGTTTTTGGTTTCGTGCAATAAGCCTATATCGTTGCTGGCAAGTAAAATGTCATCAACATATAAAACTAAAAAAATATACTTGCTCCCATAGAACTTATGGTATATGCATTCATCAATTAAATTCATCTCAAAACTGAACGAGATGATCACCTGATGAAATTTGAAATACCATTATTGAGATGCTTGCTTAAGCCCGTAGATGGATTTCTTAAGTTTGCAAACCATATTCTTTGGGTCTCCAGACATAAAGTTTTCTAGCTGCACTATATAAATCGTTTCATCAATGTTACCATTAAGAAATGATGTCTTTACATCCATCTGATGCAACTCAATATCAAAATATGCCACTAATGCCATTATAATCCTAAAAGAGTCTTTCGAAGAAACCGAAGACAGCAGGAGCTTCTTGCCTAGTGATGGCATAAATCCTTGCTTGGCCTTGAGATGGACCAGTAGATCCTACTTGACCTAAAGTGCTAGCTCCACTTCCTCTACCACCTCGACTAGCCATAGGTGCATTCTCTCTGGTACTACTCTGCACTGTCATCTGAGATCCCTCAACATTCCTTCTTACCGGACAATCTCTAATAAAGTGGCCTTGTTGACCGCAATGATAGCATGTACCCGGTCTAGTATTCCAACATTCAGTCGAGTGAATCCTTCCACATTTATTACATGTTGGAGTTGAGGTGCCGCTCATGGATCTACTTTTCCCTCTTCGGCTATCAAACCTTCCAAATCCCCGGCCAAATGATCCTACCCTAGACTGATTGGATCGACTTATGCTTCGTCCCCTAAAGTTGTCCCATTGAAAACTAGATTCTCTAAAATATGAACTAACACTAGTTCAAGTTGGTGCGGAGAATGAGCTAGTGGTTTTCTTCTTTTTGGCCTCAACTTCATTCCTCTCTATAATCATTTCTTCAGCTTTCAAAGCAGTCTCTAGCACTTCTCTATAGGTTGGAGGTTTTATGGCCATCTTCTCCCGAACCTCTATATTCAAACCTCTCTCAAACTTGTTTCTTTTCAACTCATCGGTAGCTACCTCTTCCGGAGCATACTTGGATAGCCTCACAAACTGAACTTCATAGTCAGCAACGGATAGATCATTCTATTTTAACTCAAGAAATTCAATTTTTTTCGATTCTAGTACACTGCCGGTGTATACTTCTCAGCAAATTCTCTCAAAAAATCCTCCCAAGTCAAGGTCATGGGTATATTCTTGCTCTCCGGTACCGTCTCCCACCAATCTAGAGCATCTTGCTCAAATAAGGATACGTCATAGCTAACCTTCTTCTCGGTGGTGCACTCAAATCGGCCAAGGATCCTTTCAATGCTCCTTAACCATTCCTCAGCTACTGCAGGGTCAGTGGTACCCACAAAGGCTTTTGCACCTTACTTCCTAATCTTCTCATAGGTCTCATCCACTACATTCCCTGCTGGTGGTTGACCTACATTGCTCATCATTTGAATAAACTCCTGTATAAAATGATATGCAGCAGGAGGAGGGACTTGGGGTTGAGGTTGTTCAGGTTTAGGTCTATGAACTGACTCTGACGACTCTTCGGGGTCAACTCGAAGTGCTTGATGTTCATCCATCATGAGATATGCAACACACATCACTTTATATTTTCTAAAAACTCATCTAAAACTCATGCATAAGATGTTGTGAATGCTTATGTATCATGTCCCAAGGGAATCTAATTCCCGCTCTGATACCACTTAATGTAGCACCCTCCAGGTACCACATACACGTGTCCAGATTAATGAAATAAAACATGAATAATAAAAATTTTCTTAATTGAAAAGATACTTTATATATATTAAACTATTAGTTTATACAATGTACATATAATTTACATATGTCTTTAAAAATAATATGAACTTAATACAAAATCCCAAAATGCTAATGCTCATGTGGATGGATGGAAATATTATCATCAAGCACGTAGTTGTCCCACCTGAGCTTTCAACTATACCAAGCTTCAAGCTTTGTCTAAAATAAGTACTTCAAGCTAGGCTAATTAACCTGAAAACTACAATTTGCAAAGGAATGAGCTTGCGACTCAATAAGCAATTATTAATACAACCATACATATAGTTCTTCTCAAGAACTAATTAAGAAAAATATATAGAATACATTACAAGACATCAAAATACAAGAATTTAGCATTTAGACTACGTATGGGAGTCCAAATGACAAAGGTATAAGTGAGCACTAAAATGTTAAGCTCAGTTAGAGAATCTTAAAAATAGATTTTGGAAATTCTTAAAACATGAAAATTGTAGAGAACTCTTTAGCGGTTCTTTAGCATCAAAGCACGCCTCATTTAGAGTTTGGTAGCTCAAGTTATGGTCAAAACAAGTCTCTAGGGCTGGCCTAGAGGGCTGGCGCTCGCCACCTACTGGCGATCGCCAGCCCGGAGTATGTTGCACTCTTTTGGATATAACTCCCCCTAAAAAACTCAGATTCAAGTGATTCAAAAAGCTATAGAAAGCTAACTCAGAGGGCTACAACTTTTATGAAGACACCTAGGCCAAATTCATTTAAATGTATTGACAAAAATACTCTTGAAGTAACTAGTGATGTCAAAATATATGGTTTTACATCAAAACATAACAACACTTCCCATAACAATACATTCTAAACACACTCAAACTAATTCAACAATATTGTTGGTGTCTTATATACACCAAACCTCAATATTTCAAACAATTCTCTTAATCACAACTCACATTCATCTACATTCAACACATATGCAAATATAATGCGGTAATGCATGATTATGCAAGTTACATATCTGAATATGCCTTTCCTCACACCATTTTCTCACACTTAGCCTCATTGGCTATATTTCTCATAATTCATTCTCAATCAAATGGCCATTACTGAGACTCTCTGCCCAGCTCAGTCTCAGTTATCATATTCAGTGGAGGCTCTCTGCCCAGCTCAGTCTCCACTATCACACACATTCCTCACCATTCACATCAATCAAAATGCACATGTGTATATATATATATATATATATATATATATGTATGTATACTCTTCATAATTCATTGCAACACATACTCTTATTCATAACAATTTATAAATGGAACATAAACCATTCATATACCAAAAATAAACCGAAAGTCTACTAAAAGTATACCAAAATCATCATTCTCATAACATATATAAAAACCATACCACATCAAGTGGCTTTCACCAATAGTACCAATATTCATCATATATGCTCAATTGACCATTTAATGGTCTCATAACCTAAATATCTATACATATATTCATAATTCATTCTCATATCAATATAAACATACATTCATCAATCTTGCCACCTCGATGGCACATATACATCAATATAATCAAATAACTATAATTACATGAGAGTAAGTATATGTAAGCATTGGATTAACAATTACTTACCTAAAGCTTCAACTCCTTCACAAAGCCAAGCTTTCTCCTATTGATTAGGGTCTTTTCCTCTTCCACTTCCTACACCCAATTATTGACCAATCCAAATAAACAAACATTACAATCCATTCTAACACACAAAGTGCAATTTAATGCTCCAATTCAAAATAACCTAAAGATACACACTAATCCAAAAACTCCCTAATTGCTACCAAAGCTAGGGTTACATGTTTATAGCAAATTCCACTTGGAATCACTTAATTTGGTTATGTGTGGAATTAATTATGGATTTTAGAATCCATTTGGCCAAAACAGAATAAAACAGAGCATCACTATGAGCTCTGCAATGTCCGGCTTAATATGACAAAATTAACAGCAAAATTCGTGTAAGTTCAAAACATAAGAAATCTAGAGGACTCTCTAAGGTTTCCAGATCATTAAAGCTTTCTCAAATCAGAGTTGTAAAACTCAAGATATGGCAAGAATAAAATGACTGAAAAACGGAGTAATTCCTACCCGAATTTGCAACCAACAAAACTTAATTCAAAATAACTCAAATCACAAGAAAACTTACCAATATGACTTCAATAGGTATTAAAGACTTTCTAACCTCCCAAATTGCTAGCTCAACAAGATCATAAGCTTACCAAAAATTATTCACAAGCTCCCTCTTCTTCTTCCTCACCAAATTCTCTACAACTCTCTCATGCACACACTTACAAATAATTAAATATACATACATATATACATACATACATACATATATATATATATATATATATATATATATATATATATATATATATTAGCCAATCACACTTCTTCATTTTTGCCCCCAAAGTCCACTATAATAATTACATATTAGAGGTATATTTATCCTTTAACAAATAATAATAATAATAATATCTAT
>CATIWO010190754.1:0-13202 GCA_949673435.1 Macaranga tanarius
CCAAAGAATTGAACCGTATTCTGAATCATCTGAATCAAAGATGGCTTGATCTCAAAGTTATTGGAGTTAATGGATGGCCTTGTAATGCTACATTGAGTACCACCCAATCCTGGCATGGATGTTTCCAACAGAAGCCTATTATCCGCTTGAGCATTAACCACTCTGTGGTTGTTGTTGTTGTTGTCCATGTTGTCGGCCATCCTGATTGGTTCGGCTATGTGTGTTTTGTCCTTTGATTTGGTCTTTGTCTGTTTTCTATTTGATTTCTCTAACCTGGTAAGTTCTGGCACGTATGTAAGCTTCTCCTTTCCTGATCGTCGGGTATTATGCATACACCTACAATCAAAATAAAAATTAAATAAATGAAAAAGAAAATTTGCTTTAATCCAAAAGAAATACAATCAACTATGGTGTTAGATCGCAATCCCCGGCAGCGGTGCCAAAAACTTGTTTACCTATTTTAGAACTCTACAAGTATACAGAATCGACAAGTAGTACAAAAGATATCGTTCCCACAGAGATTTTAATCTAGCCACCTATTAATCTATTTCTAATTGTTTAAAGCTTTCAAATGTAATGATCAAATTAATTCTAATTAACTAAAACTACTTAAACTATAAATTCTAATTTTGTATTCAAGTAACCAAATATAAAACAACCATTAGGAAATTAATTCACCTCACACTTGTTAATCAATTCTCTTTCCTTAATTTCAATTATTCATGTAAATCTTGAGTTATCTTAAATGATAATCACCTCTCTCAAGGTTGACTATACTACCTTGCATTTCTTTAACTAAGATCAAACAATTCAATTCTCATTGCAATTACAACCCTAATTACTTTAATAACAATGTTTAATCTCCACTCTTAAAGATAATAATTAATTCAATCTATCTCCAGTAAGGAATCAATTATGTTTATGTTTATAGTTCCACTAAGATAATCATCTCTCAATGTATCATCTTAATTAAAATCATGTCAATGCTGGCCGAACACAAACAAGCATTAATATCAATAAATATAACTTTACATAAATAAAAGATTTATAAAAGAAGAGAAATTTTGATTAACTTATGTTCAGATCCTTAATTCCCTAATGAATAAAACCTAGCCTATCATAGCAAAATTAAACTCTGAAAAAAAAGTAAAAGAAATCCATCACCAATTACAAGAAATTAGACGAAGAAATAAGAATTTAATCTCTCAATGTCCCAAATCTTCAATCTTCAATCTTGCTCCTTGATAATGTCCTGTTAAAAATAGGTTTTTCTCTGTCTCCTCCTTGTTATTTTTGCCCTAAAACAATCCTTTTATAATCCCCCAACACTTCTCTTCAGAATAGGATTAAAAGAAGTCAACTTTATCCTGTCTCTTCCGCATACACGGCCGTGTCTTCCAGATACACGCCCGTGTCTTACATGGTTTCAACATCCGGGCCACTACACGGCCATATCCCGAGCCGTGTCTCAAGTGTATAAAGTTGGCAGCGCAACACACGGGCATATACACGGGCGTGTCCCGACCCGTGTTCAACATACTCAAATCCTCCAACAGATTACACGGGCTGCTACATGGCCGTGTTAGGCTGTGTTTACCTTTTCTTCTATTTATGACTTAATTTTCTCCTAATCTTCAATTATCCACATCCAACCTTGATCAATGACCTAAAAATATAAATTAAATGTAAATAACCTATCTAAATACAAAATAACACAATTTTATACAAAAAATAACTAAATTAACCTACTTAAAACATAACAAAATATACACTAATCAGGGAATAATAATAATAAGGTTAATATATATTGTATAAGTGAATAGAGTTTGAAGGATGTAATTGAAAAGAAAGAAATGATTAAAGTGTAACAAATGGAAGTAAGTGAATTAGAAAGGGAATAAAGAAAAGAAGAAGGACCAAAGGAGGAAGAAAGAGAGTTGTTAGCTCTCAACAGTGGAAAGCATGGTGAGGAAGAGAAGAAAAGAAGGAAGAGGAAGGAGGATATGGCAGAAGCAAAAGAAAGAGAAAAGAAAGAAAGAGAAGTAGTTTGGAAGCTGAGAATTTTAGATTTCCACAAGTAGAGAATGATTTCAGTTGGAGAAAATAGTGAGTGGTAGATTTGAAATTTACTTTATGTGTATTTATTTTCTAAGTCTTCATTCTAAAATTTGGGTATTTTGATGGCTAAATTCGTAGATTTAGACTTGGCTTTGATGTTTTTAAGTTGCATATGAGCTTAGCTTCAGTTTACAATTAGTGTATGAACTTCGGGCATGTCTAATTTTGTGTAAAATTAAGTTTTCTGTTGAATTTTCTGCTGCTGATTGTCGACCCAGAAGGCCAGAGGGCGGCGCCTCTGACCATAGTGGGCGATGCCTCCGTGACTTTGGGCACACCTCCGCGATGGTAGTCGGCGCCTCTGTGATAATTGGTCGGTGCCTCCGTGACGATTGGTCGATGCCTTCACGATGAGAAGACGGGACACCTCCGGAAGGGAGAGAGGGCGGTACCTCCACCGGTGATCGGTGCCTCTGTGGTGCGTGGTCGGTGCCTTTACTTGGGAAGTCGGCGCCCCTGCGCAGTGCTCGCACCTCCGTGACCTGTAACGCGTCCGATTCTGACCGTTTGTGGTTTAATTAGGGCACGACGATGAACCGAATCATATAATATTATTCTAGAACTTTGTAAATGTTAGAAACGAGTTAAATCTGTAAGATTTGATAATTTTTAGTAATTATCGTTAAGTCTGCATCAAATGACTAAATGACACCTGAATGTCGTGTATTATGGAGTCTCAGTCAAAGAGACTAAATCTTTATGAATAATTGATAGTGAACATCCAATCTGGCAGAGTATGCCTGTGCAAAGAACATGAATAATGTATAAGCTTACAATGATAATTATCTGAATAACTGATAATAAGAATTTATATATATGAGTATATATATGTATATGTATATGGGATGGGTTGGGAATGATGAGCTGGCCACTCGATTTATAACTGTCTTTGGGACAACGTAGGAATTCAGAGGTGCCTTTAGGGCGAATCCTTGTGGTTTATATGTATGCATATGATGATATTGAAAATGAATATGTGAATATGTAAACTGGCTAGTGTGAGCCATGAAAAGAAAGTTGAAATGATAAGTGAGAAAGAGAGTTGTTGTATATTGATATTTCCTTCGGGGAAGGGTTGAAAGTGAGCTATTATGAGATAATAATATGAATTATCAAATGTGAATAATATGAACAATGATAATGTTATATCTGAAATGATTAGAATTCTCAACTCTAATAGCAATTGATGTGAAATTCATATTAATCAAAGTATGAAAATTTGTTCGTAATAACTAATAATTTATATAATTTTATATTGGTTACAATTGTGAATTTAAGCTTGCTAGTAGTCGAATTGTGAACTTTTGGGAATTTTGTGGATTTTTCGTATTTTATCGAAAGTGAGCATTTTAGACCCCAAATTGTGTGAAGTGTTATTGATAAACTTTAATGAGAATTAAGGACTTATTTGAGGATTTTGAATGCCTTGGGCTTTATTTTGGAAAAAGGACTTTATATTATTGATTTCATTTGAATTCGTATTATTATTAAAAGTATTTAAATATTTCTTTTGAAATGGAAATCTCTTGTCAAACACTTTCGAGAAAGGAAGGTTTATTTTATAATGAATTATTTGAATGAGGCAGTCTGCTTGTGATTATTTATTAGCTTTAAAATGATTGTTGTATTTTGGGAATTTAGCATGTTCTGGATGAATGCTTTTGTTTTAAAATGTATATTAGCTGCTCACTGGGTACTTTTTTTCGGAATTAATCGCTATCATTTTTAAAATATTTTTCATAGCTTAGCGGTAAACTAGCATCATTATGGTTGTACAGTGGGCTACTATGGTCTATGAGGTTACCCCTGTAGAGACCCTAGTGCGGTATATCGTGTGCCATGATACAGATGCGGAGTTAGTGTTTAAGATTACTGTTCTACCTATAGGAACTGATGCACGAGTTTTATCCATGCGAGAGGAGTGTGAGGATAGTGTTTGTTCTATCTTTCGCATTTATTATGCTACCTCTCTGGATGTCTAGGTCACCCTTGCATGGGTGTGATGCAGTCTTGTGGATGCATCTTTTTAGCTTTTTACGTGTGTCACCAGAGTTATCTTTGAGCCAGAGGGCTAGTTGTGTTTTACTGGGGGTTGGGCCTGGATATGTGTTGATGTTAATATTATCACCACCACTATCCTTTGACCGGACAGAGATCCGAGAGCTTTGGGGTTAGATGCAAGGGCAAATGATAATGTATCTTGTATTATTTGTTTAAGCATATAGTACTCTGATTGTATATATTATGATGATATATATTTTATATTGTTGATGGATGGTTAGTATTTTGATGTTTTATGGTATATATATATGATGTGGGAGTGTTGTTAAGTAAATCAATTGCCACCTTAATTATGTTTGTAATGTGGATGAATATAATTAATCAATGATGAATGGCACAGAATTGTAAGAAAGATATTATCTAAGTAATATCACTTCGTTATCTGATTTGAGATGAGTTCATTAGCAAGGATACCCAATGTATGAATGAAGGTTTAAATTTGTACAGGATTTAATCATGATGATCATTTGTGTAATATAACCTTAAAAGCTCATTAAGTATATTAACAATTAATAACTATTGTTATTGTATATAATTGAGTATTAGTGGTTAATTTGAAGATAAGGTGTGACAAGTTTGGTATCAGAGCTTAAGGTTATTAGGTTCTGTAGACACTAAGAAACATCGTGTTATGTGATAAATGATATTGAGGAATATTGAGTTTGATGAATTATGATTGTAGAAGTTTGTAGATAATATTATGATGATAAAGATTCCTAAAGTTTTATGATTTTGATTTTCAGAAGATGGCAAGAACTAGAGGTGGAATGATTAGAAACCAGGATAGAGGTCTTGGTAGGGATCATGGTACGGGTAGAGCTAGAGGTAGAGGAAGAGGACGTGATGTCCAACCTGAAGGTGTAAGGCTAGTAGAAATAGCAGATGTTCCTAATAGTAGTCGGATGTCTATAGGGGAATCATCTCCATCGTCAGCTTCTGTTGGCAATGAGAGAGGTGATAGGTCGAATGTTCGTGTTGTTAGCCCACAAGGCAGTTCTGTGTCGGCTGCTTCGGCATCAATTTTTGAATGAGTACCACGAAGGGTAAGGAATATGTATTATGCACCACCGCCCGATATGCCTATGAATACGCTGAATCCGCCTGTAGCTCCAATAGTCCACATCGATGATACCGATTTGGCGAGGATAATAGCGACGGTGATGGCAGAGCGTGAAAGGTATAGGAAGCCGGGAGATGTAATCGAGCATATAAAGAAGTGTGGGGCTGACGACTTTCATGGAACACTGGACCCAGAACAAGCGGATAAATGGGTCAGAGCAGTGGAGAAAGATTTTAACACACTATATTTGAGTGATGTTGAGAAAGTAAGCAATGTGTACGGCCTTATATTTGAGAAGGCGGACGATTGGTTATGAGAATTAAGAACTTGTATGGAGAAGTGCTTATGTGGCAGCTCTTCAAGGAAGAATTTGGTAGAGAATATCTGACAGAGACTTTCCAGAAATAAAGGAAAGCTGCATTCATGAACCTGGCATAAGGATCGATGTCGGTCAGGGAATACACAGATAAGTTCAAGGAGCTATATCAGTATGCCAAGGGTATATACCCCACAGAAGAGGCTAAGAGTGATAAGTTTTGGGATGGATTGCACGTGTCCTTGAGGAGGAAGCTGAATCTGTATACCGGTACGACCTTTAGAGGCTGGGTCGAGAAGGCGATGGAACATGAGAGACTTGATAAGGAATTGGAATCTGCAACAAAGGTTAAGTCTTATCAACAAGAGGGATCTTCATGACAACCTTCGAGAGGTAGTCATAGTCAGAGATCCAGATTCAATCCCTATTCATAAAGCAATGTGCGATTAGAAGGGAATTTTTGACCTCAAGGTAGTCAGATATCGGTGAGGCAACCAGTGCCATCATTTTGACAAACTAGCTTTAGAAATACTCTGAGAGGAGGGATGAATGTGCCCTGGTGTAATTTGTGCAAGAAAAATCATGTGGGTAGTTGTGCTAAAAGTAATGTGCGTTGTTTTAAATATAATGAGATGGGACACTATGCCCGTGAGTGTACTAAAGGTATGTTTGGAGAACCCTCAGTGCAAGGGTCAAGTGCTCATAGATTTGGAAGAGTTGGTAGACCTCCGATTGCTGCAAGAACTGTTGGGATAAGAAGTGAAGCTAGTAGGGCTCCACAAGCTCAGGAGAAACCTATGGGGCAAGCTAGTGCAGTAGGGAATGTGCAACAAGTAAGAATTTATGCAGTGACAGAGAAAGAGGCGAAGAATGCACCGAACGTCATTAAGGGTACGACTTTTATTTGCAATAAGTTAGTCTGTATATTGATTGATCCAGATGCAACATTCTCATTTATATCCTCTACTTTTGTGTTGTATAATAAGCTAGAATTGCTTGATAGAGATGAACCTATTTTGGTTAGTATGCCCATGGGAGTTAGTGTGATTTGTGATAAAATCACTAGGAATGTTGTGGTAAGAATGGGAGAGGATGAGTTAGAATGGGACTTTAAGCCCTTACCCTTGAGTGATTTTGATGCTATCTTGGGTATGGATGGATTAAGTCGATACAAAGCTAATGTGGATTATTTTAAGAGAATGGTGATATTTGAAAAGGAGAATGGTAGAAAAGTTTTTTTTTTATGGGAGATAATAGGAAAGTTCTGACTAAGATAGTTTCTGCTATGATAGCTATGAAGTATCTTAGGAAAGGGTATGATGCTTATTTGGCTTTGGTAATGGATAGAAGCAAGAAAGGAAATGAATTGAAGGAAGTACCCATAGTTAATAAATTTGAAGATGTATTTCTAGAGGAATTACTGGGTTTACCCCTTGAGAGAGATTGAGTTTGAGATTGCATTATTACCAGTTGTATCACCCATATCTTAAGCTCTATATAGGATGGCTCCAGTGGAATTGAAGGAGTTAAAGGTGTAATTGCAAGAGCTATTAGATAAAAGTTTTATTAGACCTACTTTTTCATCCTGGGGAGCACCGGTACTGTTTGTCAAAAAGAAGGACGGGTCTATGAGGTTGTACATAGACTACAGGCAGTTGAATAAGGTTACTATTAGAAATAAGCCGAGAATTGAGGATTTGTTCGATCAACTTCAGGGAGCTACTGTGTTTTCTAAAATTGATTTGAGATCTGGGTACCATCAATTGAGGATTAAGGAGTCAGATGTGCCTAAGACTGCGTTTAGAATGAGATACGGACACTATGAGTTCTTGGTGATGCCGTTTGGACTGATGATTGCGCCTGCAGCATTCATGGATTTGATGAATAGAGTTTTCAAACCTCACTTGGATAGGTTTGTGATTGTGTTTATTGATGATATTTTGGTATATTCCAAGTCTAGTTTGGAACACGAAGAGCATTTGAGGATTGTATTGGATACTTTGAGGGATAGACAGCTTTATTCCAAATTTACTAAATGTGAATTTTGGTTGGATAGAGTGATATTTTTGGGTCATGTGATCTCCGCAGAAGGAGTATATGTAGATCCAAATAAAATTGCAGCCATAGTGAATTAGGAATTGCCTAGGAGTGTAACAGAAGTTAGAAGTTTTTTGGGGTTGGCCGGATATTATAGGAGGTTTGTCCAAGATTTCTTGATAATCGCGTCACCTATGACTAAGTTGTTGAGAAAGGATGTGAGATATTGTTGGACTCCTGAATGTCAGCAGAGTTTTGAAATCCTGAAGGAAATGTTGACTACCGCACCTGTGTTGACTTTACTAATGGAAGGAGGTAAATTTGTGGTGTATAGTGATGCTTCGATATGAGGATTAGGTTGTGTGTTGATGCAGGAAGGCAAAGTCATTGCCTATGCATCCAGACAGCTCAGACCTCATGAGCAAAACTATCCCACGCATGATTTGGAAATGGCAGCGGTGATTTTTGCCTTAAATATATAGAGACATTAACTTTTATGGGGAAACGTGCTAAATATTTACGGATCATAAGAGTCTCAAGTATATCTTTAGTCAGAAGGATTTGAATTTGAGATAAAGAAGATGGGTGGAATTGCTGAAAGACTACGACTGTACAATTGAGTATCATCCGGGCAAGGCCAATGTTGTGGCAGATGCTCTTAGTCAGAAATCGACTGGGAATCTGTATTACATACACACTACTAGGATGCCCATGTTAATCGAGCTCAGGAAATTGAACGTTGAACTTGGTGTAAATGCACCCGATTGTGTATTAGCCACCTTGAAGGTGAGGCCATTATTGATGGAAAGGATTATTCAAGCTCAACAAACTGATGATGAAGCACGACAATGGATTGAAGATGTTAAAAGTGGAAAGAACAAGGAATTTAACTGTAATGATTAAGGAGTGATAAAGATGGGAAAAAAATTTATGTTCCAAATAAAGAAGATTTGAGAAGAAAAATACTAGAAGAAGTGCATTGTGCTGCGTATGCGATGCATCCTGGAAGCACCAAGATGTATCAAAATTTGAAAGGGAATTACTAGTGGAAAGGGATGAAAAAGGACATTGCGGAATATGTTTCCAAGTGTTTGACGTGTTAGCAAGTCAAAGCTGAACATAGACACCCAGCTGGTTTGTTGCAATCATTGCCTATACCAGAATGGAAGTGAAAACATATAACCATGGACTTTGTGGTAGGATTGCCGAGGACGTAATAAGAAAATGATGCAGTGTGAATGATTATGGACAGATTGACGAAATCTGCCCATTTTCTGCCAATTAAGATAACGCATAATTTAAATAAATTGGCGGAGTTGTATATTAGGGAGATAATAAGGTTGCATGGAATGCCAATGTCTATTATTTCGGATCGTGATCCGAGGTTTACTTCGAGGTTTTGGCCAAGTTTGCAGGAAGCACTTGATACTAAATTGTGATTTAGTACTGCTTTTCACCCTCAAACGGACGGACAATTCGAGAGGACCACTCAAGTGCTAGAAGATATATTGAAAGCGAGTTCTTTAGATTTTGGTGGAAACTGGGATAAACAAGTGCCATTGATGGAATTTACGTATAATAATAGTTATCAAAGCAGTTTGAATATGGCACCATTTGAAGCTTTGTATGGTATGAGATGTAGGACTCCTATTTGTTGGGATGAAGCAGGAGAAAGGAGATTGTTGGGTCCTAAATTGGTTCAGATTACTACGAATAATCTTCAGATAATTAGAGCCAATCTTAAGGCAGCTCAGGACAGACAAAGAAGTTATGTTAATCTAAAAAGGACTGACATTGAGTTTAATGTGGGTGATAAAGTATTTTTAAAAATATCTCCATGGAAAGGGGTAATAAGGTTTGGAAAATGAGGAAAGTTGAGTCCTAGGTTCATAGGACCGTATGAGGTGATTGAAAGGATTAGGCCAATGGCCTATCGGTTAGCCTTACCCCCAACTCTTGAAGGAGTACACAATGTATTTCACGTATCTATGTTGAGGAGATATAGAAGTGACCCCACTCATATTTTGAAGGAGCAATCTGTAGAGTTGAAAGAGAATTTAAGTTACGAAGAAGCTCCTATAGCAATTCTGGCTAGAGAACATAAAATTTTAAGGAACAAGGTTATTCCTCTAGTTAAAGTATTATGGAAGAATCACTCTCAAGAAGAGGCTACCTAGGAACGAGAAGATGATATGAGGTATAGATACCCAGGACTTGTGTAATTATGTGATGCTGGTACAACTTTCGAGGATAAAATTTCTTGTAGTAGAGAAGAATTGTAACATCCGTATCCTAGAACCAGATTATTTTAGATTAATAATAACTAAGAAATATTTATTTAATTATTATATTGAATGAATAGTAATTGGAGTAAATTGTCAATTGTTGGAATAGATGATTAAGAAAGTGATTATAGCATGTTAAGTTGATAATTAATGGAGGTTGATTGTATGGTATTAAATCAAGCTGTTAAGAGTTTATATTACTTTGATGTAGGAAATAATAATAATAAGGTTAATATATGTTGTATAAGTGAATAGAGTTTGAAGGATGTAATTGAAAAGAAAGAATAGATTAAAGTGTAACAAATGGAAGTAAGTGAATTAGAAAGGGAAGAAAGAAAAGAAGAAGGACCAAAGGAGGAAAAAAGAGAGTTGTTAGCTCTCAACAGTGGAAAGCATGGTGAGGAAGAGAATAAAAGAAGGAAGAGGAAGGAGGATATGGCAGAAGCAAAAGAAAGAGAAAAGAAAGAAAGAGAAGCGGTCTGGAAGCTGAGAATTTCAGATTTCCACAAGTAGAGAATGATTTCAGCTGGAGAAAATAGTGAGTGGTGGATTTAAAATTTAGTTTATTTATTTTTATTTTCTAAGTTTTGATTCTAAAATCTGGGTATTTTGATGGCTAAATTCGTAGATTTAGACTTGGCTTTGATGTTTTTAAGTTGCATATGAGCTTAGCTTCAGTTTACAATTAGTGTATGAACTTCGGGCATGTCTAATTTTGTGTAAAATTAAGTTTTCTGTCAAATTTTCTACTGCTGATTGTCGACCCAGAAGGCCAGAGGGTGGCGCCTCAATGTAGAGGCGGTGCCTCTGACCATAGTGGGCGGTGCCTCCGTGACTTTGGGTGCGCCTCCGCGATGGTAGTCGGCGCCTCCGAGACTATTGGTCGACACATTCGCGATGAGAAGACGGGACACCTCCGGAAGGAAGAGAGGGCGGTGCCTCCGCCGGTGATTGGCGCCTCCGTGGCGCGTGGTCGGTGCCTTTGCTCTGGAAGTCGGCGCCCCTGCGCAGTGCTCGCACCTTCGTGACCTGTAACGCATCCGATTCTGACCGTTTGTGGTTTAATTAGGGCACGACGATGAACCGGATCATAGAATAATGTTCTAGAACTTTGTAAATGTTAAAAATGAGTTAAATCTGTAAGATTTGATAATTTTTAGTAATTATCGTTAAGTCTGCATCAAATGACTAAATGAAACCTGAATGCCGTGTATTGTGGAGTCTCAGTCAAAGAGACTAAATCTTTATGAATAATTGATAGTGAACATCCAATCTGGCAGAGTATGCCTGTGCAAAGAACATGAATAATATATAAGCTTACAATGATAATTATCTGAATAACTAATAATAAGAATTTATATACATGAGTATATATAGTATATGTATATGGGATGAGTTGGGAATGATGAGTTGGCCACTCGATTGAAAACTGTCTTTGGGACAGCGCAGGAATTCAGAGGTGCCTTTGGAGCGAATCCTTGTAGTTTATATGTATGCATACGATGATATTGAAAATGAATATGTGAATATATGAACTGGCTAGTGTGAGCCATGAAAAGAAAGTTGAAATGATAAGTGAGAAAGAGAGTTGTTGTATATTGATGTTTTTTTCGGGGAAGGGTTGAAAGTGAGCTATTATGAGATAATGATATGAATTATCAAATGTGAATAATGTGAACAATGATAATGTTATATCTGAAATGATTAGAATTCTCAACTCTAATAGCAATTGATGTGAAATTCATAATTAATCAAAGTATGAAAATTTGTTCGTAATAACTAATAATTTATATGATTTTATATTGGTTACAATTATGAATTTAAACTTGCTAGTAGTCGAATTATGAACTTTTGGGAATTTTGTGGATTTTTTGTATTTTTATCAAAAGTGAGCATTTTAGACCCCAAATTGTATGAAGTGTTATTGATAAAATTTTAATGAGAATTAAGGACTTATTTGAGGATTTTGAATGCCTTGGGCTTTATTTTGGAAAAAGGACTTTATATTCTTGATTTTGTTTGAATTCGTATTATTATTAAAAGTATTTAAATATTTCTCTTGAAATGGAAATCTCTTGTCAAATTCTTTCGAGAAAGGAAGGTTTATTTTACAATGAATTATTTGAATGATGTAGTCTACTTGTGATTATTTATTAGCTTTAAAATGATTGATGTATTTTGGGAATTTAGCATGTTCTGGATGAATGCTTTTGTTTTAAAATGTATACTAGTTGCTCACTGGATAATTTCTTTCAGAATTACTCACCACCATTTTAAAAATATTTTTCACAGCTTAGCGGTAGACTAACATCATTATGGCTGTATAGTGGGCTACTATGGTCTATGAGGATACCCCTGCAGAGACCCTAGTACGGTATATCGTGGGCCACGATGCAAATGTGGAGTTAGTGTGTAAGGTTACTGTTCTACCCATAGGAGCTGATGCACGAGTTTCATCCGTGCGAGAGGAGCATGAGGATAGTGTCTGTTCTATCTTCTGCATTTATTATGCCACCTCTCTGGATGTCCATGTCACCCTTGCATGGGTGTGATGCAGTCTTGTGGATGCACCTTTTTGACTTTTTGCTTCCAGCCATTTTACACCCTTTTTGAGCGTGTCACCAAAGTTATCTTTGAGCCAGAGGGCTAGTTGTGTTTTGCTGAGGGTTGGGCCTGGATATGTGTTGCTGTTAATATTATCAGCACCACCATCCTATGACCGGACAGAGATCAGAGAGCTTTGGGGTTAGATGCTAGGGAAAATGATGATGTATCTTGTATTATTTGTTTAAGCATTTAGTACTCTGATTGTATATATTATGATGATGTATATTTTATGCTGTTGATGGATGGTTAGTATTTTGATGCTTTATGGTATATATATATATATGATGTGGGAGTGTTGTTAAGTAAATCAATTGCCACCTTAATTATGTTTGTAATGTGGATGAATATAATTAATCAAGGATGAATGGCAAAGAATTGTAAGAAAGATATTATCTAAGTAATATCACTTTGTTATCTGATTTGAGATGAGTTCATTAGCAAGGATACCTAATGTATGAATGAAGGTTTAAATTTGTACAGGATTTAATCATGATGATCATTTGTGTAATATAACCTTGAAAGCTCATTAAGTGTATTAACAATTAATAACTATTGTTACTGTATATAATTGAGTATTAGTGGTTAATTTGAGGATAAGGTGTGACAGACTGGAATACAAAATAAAAATATAGAAAAAATAAAAATAAAAAATAAGAAAAGGAAAAAAAAGGGAGTAGGAGAAAAAAAATAAAAATAAAAATAAAAAAGAGGAAAAAAA
>CATIWO010190762.1:0-35858 GCA_949673435.1 Macaranga tanarius
TATGATATTATTTCAAAAAGAAAGGAAATCAGCATATGTTTATGTTTTACTATGATGTTGCGAACAAGAAATAAATCGATTTGTGTTGACTGTGTATTATGATTTTAATGGCTTATTGATTTTCTATATTATTTACAAGGCAGTTTATGAGTATCTCATTTTTATGATAATTCAGCAATTTATTATTGATTGTTATTATGATGTTTAAGGCAGTTTTATGGATATTTTTATGGTTATTTAAAGAGATAGCAATTGTTCCCACTTTAAGGTATTGTATTTAAAGTTAGTCCACTCACTGAGTATTTCTGTACTCACCCTCTTTTGTTTTTAAAATATTTTTCAGATCAAGCAGAGTAGCATCAGCTGTAGCTCTTAGGATCTGTTTGGTGTCCATCAGTGTCTAGTAGAGGTTGAGCCAATAAACTCAGATATTTTGGACTTTTGTATTATTATTAAGTTCTTATTAATCAATTAGTAGATGAACTTGTATTATGAAGAATATGAGATTGTTGTAAGATATCCTTATTATGTATAAGGATAGTTTTATTTTAAGTCCATCTGGATGAATGAGGTTTAAAATAATATGTATGGAATCAGCAACAGGTCGCATCCGGCTCGATAGCTAAAGGAGTGGGTGTGACAACTTAAGTATTAATGAATTTAGTTTAAATTTGCTAATGGGATATATTATAAAATATTGAAGTATTACTAAAAATACTATAAAATCAAATGTGAAAAAAACGCACCTAAAGTATGAAAAAACACACCTAAATTAGATGTAGACAAGTGCATGAATTTTCGTAAGCTCTTTGCGTAGTCATTTACTTTAATGGGAATGGTTATGCATTTTCAATAACGTGGACTGATGAATGAATTAAATATGTTGTTAAAGTGAGAGAGCTAGCTCTTTCCTTGCATCTTCCTAATTGAATCTTTCTCTTTTCTTTTAAGTTTTTTTTTTTTTTTACGAGAATTACTGGTATTTAGAGTTTATTGGACTTTAACTAATCCAATTTGACCCGAGTATAACTATAAAGACGATAAAGTTTTATTTTTTATTTTTGTTTCATACAGTGGATGTCACCTTCTTAATTAGCATATCGACGTGGCTCTATAACATCAGAATTGCTAAACCATTACAATGTAGTTGTATCTTAATTTCCAGTCAATAAGCATATACTGGCCCTCTATTATTGATTACCGAATTAGGATAGTACGTTTGACAAAAACAAAAATGCCGGCCAATTATTGTAGCATAAGTCACAAGACATTTGCCTAATTAATTGTACAATTAAGCTCCATTATTAATTTCTATTTTCTGTGCAAGATTATGTGATCCTAATCTTTTCTTTTTGCCTTGTGTCTCCATTATTGGTCACCCTCCTCTAAGACTATAAGCTCAAATATGTATTGCTCGAGGGATGAAATATATATATATATATATATATATTACTTTAATGTTATATTTCTATGTTTTGCTGCCCTTTGCTATTGCTTGATTATAAAAGGCTTTGATTGACTCTGCATTCCAAATTGAATTAATCTTAGCTAATAATTAAACTGTTAAACTAGAGTAATTTCGGTCAATATCGGCGACCAATACAAATTCAAACCTATTAATCTGTATAGTACTAAATATCTAATAGCAGAAGTGTGTGGTGAACCTTTGTCCCACATCGCTTGGGTATGGGTTGGGGTTTGGGTTTATAAGCATGTGGTAAGGGTCTCCTCAGTCAGCAATTGTCTGAGTGAGATACCTGCTACAGTAAGTCTTGTTGAACTAAAAAAATAAGCTTGCTGTCGCGGTGCAGGGTTGGTTCCCATCTTGCCTGCTGCTAATTTTAGCATAAGTGTGTGGTGAACCTTTGTCCTACATCGCTTGGGTATGGGTTGGGGTTTGGGTTTATAAGCATGTGGTTGTTGAACTAAAAAAATAAGCTTGATGTCGCGGTGCAGGGTTGGTTCCCATTTTACCTGCTGCTAATTATAGCAGAAGTGTGTGGTGAACCTTTATCCCACATCGCTTGGGTATGGGTTGGGGTTTGGGTTTATAAGCATATGGTAAGAGTCTCTTCAGTCAGCAATTGCCTGACATCGCTTGGGTATGGATTGGGGTTTGGGTTTATAAGCATGTGGTAAGGGTTTCCTCAGTCAGCAATTGTCTGAGTGAGATACCTGCTACAGTAAGTCTTGTTGAACTAAAAAAAATATATATCTAATGAAGAAGCCGTAAGTGGTTGAGGTCTCAATCAAATTTTTTTTCTACTAATATTTGTCCATTCAACTAATAACAAAATTGCTTTAAAAAAACTAATAAAAAATTTCAATTTTTTATTAAAAATACTAATTTTTTATTTTTATACTAATGTTTATTGATTTAAATAAAAAAAATTTAAAATTATTAAAAATTTAATTTATATAACGTTTTCTGAAAAAAATTTGGAAATGAATAAAAGGCAATAGATTTAAGAAGGAAAAGGTGAAAATGGGTCGTAAAGATATGTAGGGTGAAAAAGGGGTAAGGCTACTCCAAACACAAGCCCAAACCTTACCCAGTCAAAGCAACTCACTCGTTTTCCTATTTGAATATGGCAAACACCACGTGGAGTCCAACTGCTGCCTTCAAACATGAGTTACACAGCAAAGCCTAATGTCAACTTTTTGAAGAAAAAATTTCAGCCCTAGAAATCTATGCTTACTTGTGATACAAGTATTGGCTAGTTGAAGATAAATTTTATTTATTTATTTTTTTTTCATTTCAATTCGAGGTACATATAATTTAAAGCAACCTTTTTTTTTTTTTCTCAATTCAATGCCCCTCCTCTCTTAGAAAAAACAGTACAAGAAAACTATATAAAAATAAAATTTTTTAAGCACACACTTTTCTATATATATTTTAAATTATTACACGATGAAAATAAAAATTAAATTAAGAAAAAATTATATTGTAAATAAAATTTATCAATTAATTAAATTATATTCAATTAGTTTGTTTATATTTTTATTTAGTGTAAAAAATTAAAAATTTAACCATTATAATCAATAAATTCTTTAAAAAAAAGATTATTTTTCACAAATTTTGATTTAAATTTTTATAGTATGAAAAATAATTAATAATTATAAGTCAAAAAAAAAAATAGAAAGAAAGTCAACCTTTTTTTGTTACACAGGATATATTTTGCTAGTTGTACTTCCCCTAATGAAAGAAAACACCTATTAAATTCCCCAGCTATCTCCAAGACCAAGAACCTTCCACCTCTCTCCCCCTCTATATATATTTAGCAAACTCTCCATTTATCCATCTACCCTTCCACTACCTTAAATTTCTGTTTTCAAACTCTCTATTATTCCATTCAAATAATAAACTCTCTGTTGTTCTATATAGTTAGAATACGTATATATTATATATATAGTTTTCATACATATATATATATATATATATAATTAATTAATTAATTTGCAGTACAAATGGTGGTGGCATCTCCAAGTCAGTTAATTTGCAGTGAAAACATTCAGGCTATGGAGCTTCCAGTGATAGACTTGTCATTGGGTGAGAGATCAAAGCTATCAAATCTCATTGTTAAAGCTTGTGAAGATTGTGGTTTCTTCAAGGTGATCAACCATGGTGTTCCTCAGCACGTAATTGCTAGAATGGAACAACAAAGTCTTAGCTTCTTTGCTAAACCTGTACCTGAAAAGCAACAGGCTGGTCTAGCTAATCCTTTTGGCTATGGCTGTAGAAACATTGGCTTTAATGGTGATATGGGTGAACTTGAGTATCTTCTTTTCAACACCCATCCTCTCTCCGTTGCTCAAAGATCCAAAACCATCTCCAAAGACCCTTTAACATTCAGGTATTTAATTCCCTTTTTCTTCTTCTTCTTCTCTTTTTTTTTTTTTCTTTTTCTTCTCATGTGCATTCAAAATTATTAGTTTGCATGTAAGTGTATATATATATATCACTGTTTCATTTTTCTTGAAAATACGTACATATAAGGCTTAATTCTTTCATATTATAGTTGTGTTTTTCAAATTTCGATTTATAGTACTGCCAACATGCAAAAAAAAGAAAAAGAACTATAGTTAATTCAATCTTTATGAATAATTTATTATTCTATAAATATTTTATGCTGCCTTGTTCATTAAATAATATTATTCTTTCGTTTAATTCGAAAAATTAACCAACCGTTTATTGAGTGGCTATGGTTGTCTTAATTTCTTGAAAGCATATTCCATATATTTTTGAACAACAAAGGTTACTGTAGTTATACAGTCGTTTAAAAAAAAAAAAGGGATTTATGTGTGTATTAAAAGAAACTATATATATACATGGGTACTCATAATTGGACTCCATGAAATTAGTTTATAAAAATGGTTTGTGAGGAATTAATAATTTAATGAAAATTCACAAATTAATTTAAGGGACTGAAGAAAACACACGCGTTACACACACAAACACATATATAGATATAAGGGAAAATGAATTATTAATTAGAACAATCTAAAAATTGGGTCTCCTACAAGGTGGGGATCTACTATCTCCGACACTTCTCTGTCACTTGATATACAGTTTTTTTTTTTTTTTTCTTTGGTTGTTGTCAACTCTCTTTAATTAGCGCGTGATATTAACTTATATATATATAGTTTTATTTTCTTTTCTAAGTCTATTTTTGCCTTTTTTTCTAAATTTACGACCATAAACAAAGACAACTTGTTAAAGTACTATATATCAACTGTTTCGTGAAAATAAATAAATAAATAAAACATTGACAAGTCACAGAGATATATATCAACAAGGTCTAATCAAATCAAATCTCTCCAATTGAATATTTCTTTTATTTTTTTTTAAAAAAAGTTATTACTCATTTGAGTTGAAGGAAAAAAATGCACGTATCTATTGTAGTGCCATAGGTGTCAATTGAATCATTTTCAAAGGAATCGGTCATAATTCAAGTTATTTTAGCTGTCGTAATCATGCGCTGTTTGAATATTTCGCGAATAATAATAATATTCAAATTCACGATCGATAGATAATTACATTAAAAATGGTCAATTGTTTGAAAAGTATATGTACATTGATCTTTTAAATAATTGAGTCGGGCCATTTTAAAAATTGATAGTGAAATTATCAAAATTGAACTCTAAATAGATGAGAAAAAAAAATGTGTATGGTAATTGTGATGAAAATGCAATGATAACGTGACAGCTCTGCTGTGAGTGGATACATAGAAGCAGTTAGAGGGGTGGCATGTGAGATATTAGATCTGATGGCAGAAGGATTGGGGGTCCCAGACACATCAGTGTTTAGTAGGCTGATCAGAGACGTTGATAGTGACTCAATCCTCAGGCTCAATCACTACCCATCAATCCCTACAACCAAGTCTAGGACTATTCTCTGCACCAGCAACAGCAAGGATAAGGACACGTCACCTTCTTACAACACCAATACAGTTGGCTTTGGAGAGCATTCTGACCCTCAGATCTTAACCCTCTTGACATCCAACGATGTGGGTGGCCTTCAGATTTCCTTAAATAACGGGATCTGGGTCCCAGTTACACCTGACCCTGCTGCTTTCTGTGTTAATGTTGGTGATTTGTTACAGGTTGGTTGGTCCATTTCCTAACACCTCTAATGTTTGCATAGCTGCTGCTGTAGTTACTTCTCTTCTCATCATGCCAATTTTGATTTTTTTTTTTTCTTTCTTCTTATTTTTGGTTCTTAAATAAATTTTAAAACAATTAAAATTAAAGTTTGAATAGGATTGATTGAAACTGAACCTAACTGGTAAATCAGTCACTGCCCTGCCCATTACATTGCTGCAGCTTTGGATTGGGTTCTTGATGTCAGTATTATTGGGTCCCACAATCACCAGTGTCAATCCGATGAAATTCAGTAATTAATATAATAAATGACTTTAGTTATAGTTTGTATCATGAAACTAGAAAATGTGTGCCTGCTCTGCTGTGTTGTGTTGTGTTGTGCACGCTCATTTCCATGTACTATACTACTTCTAGTAGTCTGTTTAGAATATTATGCTGACTTCAAATTTTTGTAATGCAATAAAATTTCATATTGTTTTCAACTGTCACCACCTTACCATAAGAAATTATCAATAAAAATCTGATTTTTTTTTAAAAAATTTTGTTTGTGTCATTGTTCTTTTAAATCAAAGATAATGCTAATGATAATGATATAATAAGATCTTTCTTGGTCATAGCTGTCTTTCTTAAAGAACATTTTCAATGTAAAAAATGATTCCTTTTGTGAAAAGGATGTTGAAAAATGAAAATGCTAAAAATGATTTAATTGCCAAAGTTATGAAAATGACATAGATAAGGCCTATGACTATGAAGCTGTCCATTTGTTCAATTTTCATTTATTTCTGCTGATTATATTGCTTCTATTTTCTCTTATAGGCTATGACAAATGGGAGATTTGTGAGTGTTAGGCACAGAGCCCTGACCAATTCAGACAAGTCAAGAATGTCAATGGCTTATTTTGCTGCACCACCTCTCCAAACCACCATCACTGTACTGCCTGAGATGGTCTCGCCCATTTGTCCTTCCTTGTATAGGCCTTTCACCTGGGCTGATTACAAGAAAGCTACTTATTCTCTAAGGCTTGGAGATACCCGTCTTGAACTGTTCAGGAAGCAAGGAGAAGATGTTGCTTGATGATGATTTTGACGAGTTCTCAGTAGTAAAGGGTTGATGTGATTTTGTACCCTGAAGGGGAATTTTGGTTACAAAATCAAGTAGCAATCTTGTAGTTTGGAGATGGGTATATGGTTTTTGCTGGTTCAGTTCAGTAATTAGTGTATAATTTAGCTTCTTACAAACCTTATTAGCCCTGTTTAGCTTTTGTCAATGATAAATAGACCATGATTAACATGAGTTGATGAAAACAAAAGGAAGTTAAAAGATCTAACACATGAGCTCTTGATCGTGGAAAATGAAAGAATACCTTCATATTCAATTTATACAGATAAGTTTAAACGTTGAGTGGCCCTCTACAAACGGAGCCATCTAATTGAAATTATCAGTAATGTACTTCATGAAACGGGGAACATATGTACTTCTAGTGAATTCTGCTGTTAGAAATAACAGTGAATAACTGCGCCTAAACATATGTACTTCTAGTACTGTGCTGTTCTCATGTCAAATGAAGTCACCTCTGATCTGAATATTGATATGGAGCTGAGATCAATATCATTAATCAGGAGCTTATTATTGCTTTCCCCTCTGCTTATTATTTTGGATTGATAGGTTATCAGGTGTTTGTCTCCAAAGAAGTTGTGTATTAATTAGGCATGACTTTGAGATCTTGCACCAAACCGTGAACACTTCTTTCGACTGGTTTTGTTAAGTGCGCAGACGCAAGTCTCCAGGAGACCATAGTCCTCATCCCAGAACAACAATGATGCCCTCTCTGGGTTCTCCAAAAGCATCTTTGATGTTAGGTAACCGGCAATTGTCCATGTTTGTCGAAGCCGGGATTGTTTCCCTATAAACCTTCCACCTCGTGTGTCATAATATTCAGGCCACTGATCCACTGATAACCTCTTCTCAGCCAAAGCAACTGCCTTTTCTGCCAATGCAGGTTTCCCCATCTTTATACAAGCCAATGTGAACTGCAAACAATAGCCAAAAAAATTTAGCGATCACAGGGCCATAATTCACATCGTCAACCATATCCAATGTCCAAAGACAGCATTAAATGAAGTGACAATATGAGAATTAGTTACCTGCCACAAAAGGGTTGGCCAAGATCCTCCATTATGATAGGACCATGGGCTGCAAGAAAGGAAAAAAGGATTAGCACATCAGAACTCAGATAACTATAATCCCAAAACATGCTGTGCCATGGGCCAACATATTAAGGAGAAAGTGAGAAACATCTATACAAAGCACATGATTCAAAGAGCCTCACGTATTTTTTGGGTCACTGCCAGTAACTATACGCCATTCTTCAGATTCCAAAGCAGGATAAGAAATCTTAAGAGGCATATCAGCTACAAGATCATCCCATTTAGCCTCAATCAAATTCAGAATACCCTCATTTTGTTTTTGGGTTCCCAAAGAGGAAACAATGGACCAAAGATTTCCAAGAGTGAAAAACCTAAAATCCATATGAGCAGGTTGTAGATTGCCAATAAGATAGCCACCTTCTTCAGGAATCCAATCCACCAGCCATGAAGGAATTTGATCTGGATATATATTGAACTTGTTGACGGCATCAGTTGAGTATTCCTCTGTTTTGTAACGATAGATCTCATTAATCTTCATCATGTCCACCCAATAGTACTCTCTGATATGGAATGAGAGTGCACTGAGTCGACTATTGATGGCAGCGACCAAATTCTTGGTTCCATCATTAACAATGAGCATCTCACGAGCACAACGCAGAGCCGAATAGAACAAGGCCTAAATTATCAATTTTAACAAGGAATAAGAATGACAACCATGCACATTTATGTTGAAATAAAGGAGGAAGCAATAGGGTTCAGTATCAGCAGATAAGATAGTCAAATTCGAAGTTCACTTGATGCTTATGCAACTTACTTGGATTTCAAGTGGATGTCCATGAATACCCATCCGTCTATCTATCATGCAGGAGCCATCAGTGACCAACAGAGTAGGAAACATGTCAAATCCATCTGATAAGCACAGATTAAGTATGAGCCTTATGCCTGTCTGAACATCAATTCTCTCTTGCAGTGTATAGTCACCCGTGAGCTTTCCATAAGCTCTTAACAATATTATCCACCACAATCCTGTCAATGGTAATATGTTTCAAATTACAACTCCAAAAGGTTGAAACTTCTAAATTAACAAATAAACTACGCAAATATCCAAGAGACGAGAAAACGAAGCACTGAACATTGAAGAAATATTGAATTCAAAAGCTACTTAATTTACCAGAATCAACTGGAGCTACACGACCAATGGCTGATTCACCAAAATCGGGATCCAAAACTTCTTCAAATGCTCCATCACTTCCATCAATGGGCACATTTCTAACTTTGAAACTTGCTGGCATCAGACCTTGCCCAGGACTGTAACAGTCCACTGTCTTCTCCCAACTCTAACAACCACAGAAGAAAATTAATCATCTCAATAAGGAAGTCAAAAGATTGGCAGTTCCAACCTTATTTCCCTCCCAAATGCACAAGTTCGATAAGATATTTTCAAAAAAATATAGAAAGAAGAACATTAAAGATGCATCATCAGTATACTATATGCAACATTCTACAATGTCATATTTATCTACTGAAAACAAGGAAAAACTACACTTTGAAGATAAAATGATTTCCATCACCGCAGTTTGAACTGAAGTATTAAAGCATGCAAATTATAGAATAAGCAACAATTTCAAAGAGAAAAAATGATCAACAGTACTACCAGATTGAGATTAGGGCCTGGTTGAGTTGAGTTGAGTTAAAGAGACTAATACAACAAGACACCAAGATGGTTCTAATAATTTCCAACTTGTTTTTGTTTCTGTGAAGGGTTTGAAAATCAATTTGATTTTCACAGAAAGTTGTAGTTCTAACAGTTCTTTAAGCAAGAAAACTGAATTGGTGTCATTTCCTGATGCACCCTAGAAATGTTAACATGACCAGCAGATATGCTCTGTCTTTTTCTATTTTCTAATAGTCTCTTTATGAGAGTAAGTTCATACTTCAGAATGCTAATAATGAAGCAGCACAACTTTACCGCACCGTTAAAAAAAAAAAAAAAGCATCATTTATGGCTAAGAATGAAATTCAATTGTGAGAATAAGTAAAATTCATGCTATGGTATATGCAAGAAAGGCAAATTAATACAATAAGCAATGCTCAGCTATCTTTAATCACAAATTACCTGTAACTGCAACGTGTAAAGAAGAAAGTTCTTCACGATCTCTGCTTCTCCATTAAGCAGAAAAGCAAGGGCAGATGGAACAAAATCGCGAATAAATACTTGATCATAATTCAGCGTTTGTGTATCAGCAGGATCATTAGCAGCTACAGTCCCCACTGGATTCCCGCAGTAAGTTACAATAGCACCTTCTAGCAACTTCCATGCCTCCTTTTCAATCTCAAACACCTCCCTCTCAAACTTAGGAGCTGTCTCATTCAAGCCTTTAAAATAATCTAAATTCACACGTGTCCCATTTATCTCTACACCATTGGACTGGTCTTCTTCTATAACTACATTACTTCCTGATTCAATTTTTTCAATTACCAAAGGCTTCACATTCAAGCCACCTTGAATGTAAATGTTCTCGAATCCTTTCTCATTAATATGAGACTCAACTGATGTTGAATGATTCCTAATATCTGAAGATACCCTGGGTATTACTAAAAGACCCCTTGGAGTACCTATATCTACATGAGAACCAGATGTAAAAACCTTCAGCTGACCCCAACTCGAATCAGAGACATTAAAAGCTCTACGATTCAAATTGACAACACCCTTGTGACCTATAATCCTGGACCTACTATTGATGCTATAACAATGGAATCTACAATGGTGGGTTGGTTTAGATTGTGATTTCGACAAATTATGATTGGCAGCTGAAGTATTCAACTTTGGTGGAGAAAACCCAAAAAGGGAAGAGCTTTTAAACCCAATCAAGACTCTACAACAGGGTTTCATTGTTGAGATTCCAATACAACTGCTAGTACTCATCCTCAACACTTTTATATATAAGAATCTAAAGTTAAAGGTGCAACCTTTAATCAACAATCTAGCTATACACTGTTATTAATTGCTATAATCTTAATGAATTCTATACACAAAGACTCTATTGGCTTTAAAAATAGACTAAACCAAAGAGTATATATATATATATAGCAACAAGAACTACGTATAAGATTTAAAATATATATATATATATATCTAACTGAATTTAAAATAATGGTTACTTACAGTTGAAGAGAGACGTTGAAGAACAGGTGCTAAGGAGAGAGAGAGGTAATGTCTTGTAGATTTGGTAAGAAATGCCCCTAATGGGCTTTTATAGAAAAAGCAAAAGGAAAGTTCGTTGATGCAGGGACTGTTTCTTGCAGTTACCATACTGCCCCTGCTTTTCTCCTTTTTTTTTTTCTATTGATTTTTAATAGTTGCCGTGTGCTGGTCCAGTGGTCCCTCCCTCTTTCTTATTATTATTTTTTTTGGAGGGAATCTTTCTTTTTAGTTTTGGAATTATGTAAAATAATAAAATTAGAATTTTAAAATATAAGTAATATATTAATGACTTTTGATATATATGAATATTCTTTATATAGAGGTAAAATTTTACTTGAACATGACTTCTTTCTAATTAGTGATTTTTTAGAAATTCTTTTCTTACAAGGAGATAATTAATGTTAAACAATATATATATATATATATGAATTAAAATTAAGTTAAGATCCAATTATATGAACACTGATTGATATATAATTTATATTTTATCATAAATGATTTAATAAATAAAATCAATATTAATATTTTATTATTTTTTAAAAAATTAAATCTAGAGTTTATTATATTATGTAAACATATTCTCTACAATTAATTTATTTTTAGAATAAATTTAATCTATAAATTAATGACATTGATATTGAGTATGGTATACTATAACTGACCACATTTTACAAGAAAAATAGCAGACAGTTGCTGCTATGTTACTTAACCATTACAAGAAAAATTGGCAAATAAAAATTGAGAAAATGAATCTTTTTGCATAAAATGAAAAAAAAATCAAAATTGGAAATTGAAAGGGTAGAATAGTCTAAACAACTTGTTCATTGACCAAAGAATCAGAACCGTCGACTCCTATCCAAAAAGAGACAATAAAAAAATAGAAAATGTGCGAAAATTATGAAAACTCCATTTTGTCCTTTTTCTTAAAACTTTTATTTTCTTTGTTATTATTTATTTTTTATAAAAGAAAAAGAGTTATAGATATTATATTAAGAGAAGTGAAAAGGAGCAGCCACGTCATACAATTTATCCAAAAGCAAATTAAAAATCCGACGTGTCGTGATTGCTCTCTGATCTGATTTTTTTTAAATAAAATTATCACATATATTTATTTGTGGAGACCTTTTCTCTTTTTTCAATTTGTGGGGGCCATTTTGGTGGAAACCTAAAAATAAAACAAAATTGATTTTTTTTTTTTTTTTGATGTAAAAATAACCAAAAATTGAAGAATTTATTTTATTTTTTTTATAGGAAGATAAAGAAATCTCACACGTTTAAAAATATCTCACAATTTCCTTATTTTCAATTAACGTGATGATGATAGTTTGGTTAAATTTTGCATAAAATTCAATAAAAAATAAATTTATTTATCGATAAATAATATTCAACGTATCATTTAAAATATATAAGCTTCATATAGTAAAATTACTTTAAAATAATTAAGAAGAATATTATTAATTATTATAAAAAGTAAGATGCTCATGTACATAAAATAACTAGGGCCACATTAAAAAAAATGTGAATTTCATGAATGAAAGGACAACAATTATAGAGTTTTTAATTTTTCCAGAAAAAAAAAAACAAAAAACGAAGGGAGAATTTTTTTAATAAAATAATTATAGGATGAGGTTGGTCGGTGGTGGTCCTGACATTTTTGAAAACCTTGTACAAAAAATGTGCACAAATCTATAGAAATTGATTTTGGTCTTATTATTTTAGTAGCATTTATTATCTCCACCACTTCAATAACTATCCAATAGAAAAAGCCTTTTGTTTTGTGTGTTTAAACTCAAATGTTCAGAGGCCCAACACACTCATAGAAACACATTGTTTATGTTTTTTCCATAATATATAATCAAGTGTTCTAATTATTTATTTCTTAAATTAATGATTATATATTATAAAAAATAATTACCACCGGCCACTCTAACCAGCCAAGTAATTGTATTGATAACTATAAACTATATTGCTTCAAGTTATTAAAAAAAATAAAATTTTAAAAAATAAAATTTTAAAATTTAAACATTATATGTAAAAAATATATAGTAATAATAAAATTTGATAATTTTTAGATAAAATATCACAAATAATCTATGTCAAACATAAACTTTCAAAAATGCAAAATATATATATATATATATATATATATAGGCTTCGGCCGAGGGCGTACCTCGGTCGATGACGTTTTCAAAACTAACATATACTTGTTTTTTTTTTTTTTTTTTTTAAAAAAAAAATTTTTACAGTGTTCTTCTTCATATGGTTTTTTTTTTTCTATTCCCTTAATTTTTATGTTTTTCTTCTTCCTCTTATCTCATTCTCTTATTCTCCTCACAAATCCAACACCAACTATTATAAGATTTGCAACATTAACTCCATTAATTATGAATTTCCAGCAGTAAAAAAAGCTCAAATAATATTTTTTTATTTTTCTGATTTTATTTTTGAAATTGTATTTTTTGTGTTATGGGTATTGATAGATTTTTGCAATTCTTGTTGATTTGATTATTCATTTTTTTTATATTGGCACTTAGGTGATATTTGAATTCTATTTTTTTCTCATTTGTTTTTGAATTTGTATTTTTATTGATATGGATGTTGATAGATTTTTGCCAATTTATAGCTCTCGTTGATTTGGTTGGTATGTATTGTGATATTTTTTTAGTCGTTGAATAGTTGTTTTGAAGGTGTTTTGATTGCTTTTGAGTTTTTTTGTTGTTATTAGGTTATTCTAAGGTTATTCTGATGTTGTTTGGTTATTTTTTAAGTTTTTAATTATTTTAAGATTGTTTTGAGGTTGTTGTCCATATTTTTTGGTTATTTTGAACTATTCTTTTTATTACTCTATTTTTAACTAGTTTATTGCTTTAAATATTTAAAATTTCTAATTAAATGAGTTAGTTAACTTTTAAAAGTGAAATATATGATTTTTTTTACTAAATATATTCAATGAAACCTATAAATTTTGTGCCTTATTTATATTTTGTAAAACAGAGGCATACACAATTATTCAATTTGGTTGTTCTCGTAATATTTTACGGTTGTTCTCATGTTGTTTTTAGATTGTTTTCTAATATGTTTTGAATTTTTTTTATAACTCTATTTTTTCTTTCAATATAACAAAATTTTGAGTAGATGAATTAGTTAAAAATTTTAAAAATGAAATATATGTATTAGAAATTATCTTGTATTTGATTTCTTCAAAGGTATTAGAGATTATGTGTTATTAATATTTATCAGTAGTGGTGTTGATAAAATAGATAATTGATAGTTGTTTTGCGTTTAGATTCTTAATTTGAGATTTGTAGTTGTTTTGCATTTGAATTTTTAATTTAAGATTTGTATTTGCCTCATTTTGTTTGATGTTGTATTTGGAGAACATCATTTTTTTTTTGTAGAAAAGTTATTTTTAAAATAAAAAAAAAGTAAGCATATTTTTTATTTTTTTGATTTATTTTTGAAAAAATTCCTAATTTTTATTACCAAAATAATTATATGAAAGAAAATAAAATAGTTTTGGGCTCCTGCTAGTTTTTCAGTGGTTTATAGGCTTAAAACACATCAACTGGGTTAGATGAGATTAAACAAATGCCGGCCCAGTATACAATTAGGCTTGGACTATAAAGCCCTATCCATAACTAAAATTTAATGTAATAAAATTCAAAATAATATTCTCAACCTCATTGCAATCGAAACATAAAATTCTTCAAACATGCTAGAAAGCTGATATATATATTTATTTCATGATTAACAAAAATGCAACTTGCAATTAATTACTAAGCATAATCTAATTATAATTTATGAGTTGGTATATTTGACAATAATATATTATACATCCACAATTGAAAAGCATCTAGAGAGTCAAAAAAAAAAAAAAAAATTTACGTGTTGATCAAACTGCACCAAGTTCATCAATTGCGTAAGCAGTGATACCATCCAGGACACTAAAATCATTCATCTAGAATGGAAACTAATATAAATTCAGCCCATTGACCTATGTTTTACTCTTCTTTAATATTGTGCATATATATTCTTATCAAGACAAGACACACAGTCATGGTCCAAGTGGGATGCTTATCTCATTAATATTAATATTAATAATAATAATAATACTAATAATCATTTGTATGGTAATTAAAAAGTCTTGTTTACTTTTTAATTAAAAATCCACAACTTTCACATTCATATATATATATATATAAATTTTATAATTAATAGATAGCTCATTTTAGCAGATAGCAAGATAGTCTTTGATAGTCTTCACATATAGCTTTTCTCTTAACTTTTAACTGTTCATCGTTTTTCTTCTCCTTTTTGTTTGCTTGGATCTATGTGATTTTTTGGTCCTTCTAGAACCAAAAACTACCCAACTCTTTTTCTTTTCCTTGTGCTTTTGTGTATTTATTTTATTTTCTGTTGTTTATGTAGTGGTTGGTTTATTGTTGATTTAGAGTTCTGTTTTTTGTGGTTTTGGATATGGCTTTGATCTATTTTCCTCTGCTTCTGAGCAAACGAGTTCAAATATGGCTCTGGCGTCTTCTTCCACTTAAGGCAGCCCCGAGGCTTAGCTAATGAAGGTGGAAGGCTCCGGATAGGCAGCAGATGGCTCCGATTCCAAATCCAGTTATAGATTCTTCTAGTTGTTTTTTTTATGTTTTTCTTGGTTTTTTTAGTTTTTTTTTCTAGTTAGTGTTTTAAATCATTTACCATAATTAGTCTGACTCTGTTAGACTTAAAGTGGTCCTTAGCAATAAAATCTCTCAGTTGGTAATGGTTTAGTAGATTTTCTTTGTGTCTTTGTATCGGGTTGGGTTGGGAGGTTCATTAGTCTGTCTCTTTATATCGGGTTGGGTTGGGAGGTGCACAACTTGTTCAGATTTGTACTGGATTTAGTCTAGTCATGTACCTCTTGAAATGAATGCTATAATTCATCTTGTTCAAAAATATATATATATATATATATATATATATATATACTTTAAATATTGAGTGATTACCCGTCCACTAAGTAGTAAGAATTATTAGTTTGTTTGATTGCTACGTATACCCTTTCTAGTTGAGCTGACTATTCATAGCTCGTTCTTATTTTTTAAGTTAACAAAATTATTTGTGAAACTCAATTGAGATGGACCAAAAAAATTATAGACATAAGATTAATTTATTATTTAGATGCTAATGACGTTAAGAAATCTCCACCTCAACGTGAATGATGGAGTGATTGAAGTTAAAAGGAGAAGAAATATTCTGAAACTCAACTCAATGGAATCCTTCAAATCCATCCTTGTTTAATATATATGGCTCAATGCTAGTCGGTCCAATAATTTGAAGTAAACACAAGATAATGTAGCATATCCTATTCATGTATGATCCATATACTCCATACTTGCATCAAACATGTGTTAAGATTTAAGACACTCAATCATTAATTTTAGGTCATGATCCTAAGAATTAGGCATGATATAACACGTCTTTATAACTTTTATCCAATGTATGATGTACTATCATCACATATATATCATTTTAGTCAAATAAATTTGGCCTCAATTCGATTCAAATTTTATGAGTTAGATTGAAATTTGCTTCCAAATATATTACTTATTTTACCTTGTAATATTATATTTTCATATTTTGTTAGATAATGTGTCGAATCGATATTATAGTTTTCAATACGTAATTATCATATTAGTGTTTCTCCATATTCAAATGATTGAGGAAAAATTAAAAATTTATAGATTTTGAATGTGGATCACAAGAAAAACAAGTAGAGCTACTGGTGTAATGCCGTACTCAAACAGCAATGCATATTTCTTACGCAAATTCAACTTCGTCTTACCATTTTAACTACCCAACTAATATATAATTATAGTGCTACTGCTAGCTAGCACCATTCATATATATGTACATAATTCACTTAACTAGATACGGATGACTAGCTATTTTTGGTTATTTTTGCATTCTTTTACATGCATCTATATATAATATGCATGCTCATCTCAACTTCAAGGCGTGGGTTACATTGATTAGGAACTCTGTTTATTGTCACACATCTTGTTGAAAATTGTCAATTGAAGTTGCCAGGTATCGATATAAATTTCCAAAGTAGATTTTAAATTTCACTCTTGCATGCCTAAATGGATAAGTTTTATCATTAGTTAATAATGAGCTCTAACTGTGGCCACAATTATTTTGAGTTGGTTCTTACAATCGAAACTTTCCAATTATAAACCCTAAATATTAAATTATATATATATATATATATGTTTTGCCTTTCAAGATTATTGTGTCTAGTTCTAAATCTTATGTATGGTTCGGTTTTCTTTATTAGGCAAGTAAAATGAGGCAAGTAAAATGAAGTCATATCTACGTCGAATTAATTAATTTCATTGTGTGCTTTGCCCTAAATAGAAAAATAAAATAAGAACCAAAAATTGTAATGCTGTATTTTGAAACATAATTAATCCAATAATTTATATTTTAAATTTAGAACTAGACATAATATTTACTAGATATAATAATCTTGAAAGGCAAAATATATATATATATATTGCCTTTCAAGATTATTGTGTCTAGTTCTATATATAAATATTATGTCTAGTTCTAAATCTAATAGATAAATTATTGGATTATTTTTTATATCAGAGATATATATACATATACATATACATATTTATATCAAAGATATATATACATATACATATTTATATCAGTTATATATATATATATAATCAAAGTAGTTTTCCAGAGATGGGATAAGCATGAAAAAGCATATGATCGTCCTTATAGTGGCACACCAGCACTAGCATTTACTTTGTTTGTTCCGGGTTGGAAAGATCTTCTAACCATTTTTGTTAATGACTTAGAAGTTGAAAGAGATGGCCATAAACTTTTGTTAGCAACCTGAAAACTAGTGGCCTTGCATGTGGAGACTTCGATTGATCGACTTCAAGTTCATTACAAACACTTTACGCAAGTGATCATAATATATATTGAATGAGAGAATGAAAATGAAATGTTATAGGCTCAAAATGGTGATAAAAAATAGTAAATAAAGTGCACCAAATAGCATGTGTTCTGTAACACTTACTGTTTTTGTGTCTATTGCTTGAGAGGTGATAAATATCTAATATGGGTTAGTCTTGCACTTTTGTGAGAATCCATGCATGTGGGGAGAGGCTTATAAGTATGTGTGTGTATAGTCATTGTTTAAGATTTGATTAATTAGCATGTGGTTGTACTTGTAGCAAAACATGTGGTTATAATTGTTCTCTAATGGAGGAAAGGAAACAAAACCTTATACTAAACTGTTTCAAAGATGGCTATTTTATAAGCAAAAACAAGGAATTAGGTTGTAGTGTATAGTTTGACAACTTCATCCATGTCTATTAACCACGAAACCTACCCAAGATTGAATACTAACTATCTCATAATTCAACTAAATGAATAATTATTTCCTTTTTCAAATTAGGTATATAAGATTTATTTTATGCATCTAACTCCACGTTTGTACTATTCTATACAATAACAAATATATTATTTATGGTCAAAGGCTAAATACTTAATAATTCAATGCTAGATTCTAATTGAGTTAATAATTTAACAGTGCATAACGTGAGATAACTAATTAGATATCTATTGATGTAAAATATAAGAGAGCCATATATTATTATTTTTGTGATTGTATGATAAAGAAATATTGATATAATGCGAGATGTATTATACTTTGCCATAATTTTATAATAATTATCAATTAGTTACAATATTTAAAGTTTTTTTTTTAAAAAAAAAATTAATTGCTTAGATTAATGTCATTGATCTTATAATACTCTTCAGCTAATTTAAGTGGTTAATACTAAAATTACTATAATTTTGTGAAAAAGTGTGTTTTGTCCCTAACCCTTATATGTGTATTTATTTTATATAATTAAAAGGAAGTATAAAATGTTATTTAGATACTATTTCAAATGATATTGATAAATCTTATTTTATAAAGTTTAAATATGCAAGTTGAAAAAGTGAAATGACAATAAATATCAAAGTTTAGATGACTGATGATGTAAATTAGGGGTATCATATTCAGTATAAACAAGATATTAATGATGATTCAATCCAATATCAAAGTGACATAAGAGTGATGGCAGATAGCTCATAATTGTATATATGAATTGAGGGGTTGGGAAGCATGAGAAGTGAATATAAACACATACAAATGCACAATAGTTAAAGAAAATAGATAAAATGTATAGGAAGTACAAATACAATGTAGAGGGCCAAAAAGGGTAGCTTTTAGAAAGATGATGATAACGATAATGAACAGAAACATGACAATTACAGCTCATTAGTTTCATCTCTTCTTCCTCCATATATACTTTCGGTTAGAACTTGGAGAAGACTTGGACCTCTGTTTTTTTATTAATAAAATAAAAATTAATAGCATCAGATGCCCACGTGGGAGAACTTAGTGGCCCCATTTTTTGACTAGGAAGTCTATGGAACTTTGAGTCCTATGACTTGAAGATTAGATTAGCAAATTTACTACTTTTCTTCCAATTCGGAGAATTGAAACGACAATGATGGAAAATATTTTTGAAGACATCAACGTGGCGGAAATATCAAAAAAGTCATAATTTGGTGGAGTCCAGTTGTGGATTCTTTCATCCTCTCAATCTAGCTAATGCTCTTTATATTTTAAAGGAAAAACTCATAACTTGATCCCTGAATTTTTATGTTTTATTATATTGAGCCCTTATATATTTATTATATTTTTTTTAAAAAAATCCCTTAAATATTTATTTTTTGTAATATTACATCTTTTTTTAACGGTTCTAACCAGCATGACCAATATGCTCTGTTTGCATCGCGTAAACCTAGAGCACTAACGATAATGCTCTGTACGAGAGGTGAAGGCAGCAAATTTCAGCCTCTAATGAAAACTTCAGTGCAAGAAGAAGAAGAGACTGTGGACGTCATCTCTTACATCTTTATTTATATTTTGTGGATTCTTTCATCCTCTCAGTCTACTACTCTTTACATTTCAAGGACCCCACATACATACATATACATCCTCTTGTTTAGTACCATATATTAAAGAAATGTTTGTATGCTAATATAATATTGTATGGGTGATCTTATTCAAATCTTAAATCATCATCCGTCAATATTAGTCAGAATGTATTACTTTTTATGGTGAACAATAAAAAATGACTAATTATCAAATTATAGTTAATTGTTCTAATAGAAAAATCAACCTAATATATATATATATATATATATATTATCATGTGAATATGTGCAAAGGTTTTTTTATTGTTTAAAACTCTGTGGACTCCTGTGAGAGAAGGGGAAAGAATAATTAAACCATGCTTTACTACATTAAATATTCGGTGTTAAACCTCACACGGAAAGGGTGTTAGCCCCACGCGGACAGGACACCAAGAACACAAAATCTTGAAATTTTTGTGGGGAAGGTGGGAGTCCTTCAAACTTGCACCTTGCAAGCTTGACCACCAGGCCACATCATGGTGGCATGTGCAAAGGTATATGTACGAATACAAAGAAGAAGAAGAAATACATGGTATGGTCATACGTGGAAATGTTGGAGTGGGCTGTTTCAATTCTTGCGGCTCAGTGCTTCAGTCCATACGAAATTGAAGCCTTACCATATGCTCAAATTTTATACATACTACATTAAAATGCAATATATATATATATATATATATAGTACAACCCTTATTTATTTATTTATAATTGTATAAGCCATTTATTTTATTATAGTTTTGTTTAACGACTACTGTTTGAGTTTTTAATATATAAAATAATAATGATTTAAAAGTAAAATTTTCTTAATTCTCACGTGAGAATAGACATTAATCCACGCCCTGTTGGGCTGCCTGTGTTCAGTTTAAATGATAAAGGGGTTTAACACGTGGCAGTCTCTCAACTCTTCATTCATATGGGACCATTTTGATGGCTTCTCCTATAGGCACGCGGCCTACAAAGATTCCCGGCCCGCCGCCATACCCTTCTCTTTCTCTCTCCGCTATTTTCTTTAATTACATTTTCACCCTTCCTCCCTCGCACGTGCCAACTCCTCCTTTTATAATTAAGTAAGTGTCTCAATTTTTGCCTCTCCAACAACAATTTTGTAAATTCATTTATTTTTATTTTCTAGCAGAGGGAAATTAATATGTTTATTGGGAATTAGTTGATGCAATTGAATAAAAACTCAAGTCTACAAAATGTTTTGAATTTTTGCAAAATTTAAACTATTAATCTTTATTGAAAAGAATACTTCAAATTATAAAAATATCAAATGACACAAATTAATTTAAATATTTTTAATTTTGAATAAATTATTCATGTATTTTTTTATAATTAAAGGATTATATGGATGCTGAAAAAAGAGATTAAAATGTTTATAAGAATTATTAATAAAGTGATCATATTAGATTATGTCTGGCGGGATGGGTTCAATTCCAAGCAATTTGTCCGTACGATGGCAAACATTTTTTATTAAGGAATAAAAAATAGTAAGCAAAGCTAAAAAAAATGGTGGTAGCTTTGGAATATATGATACTAGGAGGAGGCTTTAATCACATAACATGATAAGATATATATATATGTCATTTTTTATTTTTTTAATAATTTAATTACAAAGTAGTTCCCTAATGGCCAACTTAAAATACCCAAAAGTTAGATGAATTATATAATGCCACGTTACAAAAAATTATTACAACTTACACTATTATTATTATGAGATTAATGTTTTATTTTTTTTAGCAATCTAGAAGCTTAATCTGGTTCAGGCCCCGTAGCCAATGTTTTAAAAGTTACATGACTAATCTATTATTATATTATATTATATGTTTTAAGATATAATTAAAACACTTTTAAAATACTAACATCTAAGTAAAGATGGTGGAACCAATTATGCACATTATCTCTAATTAATTAATATAAAAATTGATCTAAAACCATGCTTCTATAGTGCAATCATCTATGGCAATTAAAAACAAAACGCTATATTTCACACAGTGTGTCAATATCAAAGAATGATATTAAGAAGAAAAAAAAAACAAAAGAAAAAAAGAGAAAAAGCTCAAATTACAATTAATTTCTCATTCCCACCCTTCCAATACCCCTTTAAAACAAGGGCCAAGATACAAAATTAATTTTAACTAAGAAAATAATCCACAAATTCTATATAAAAATTATGAATTATAGATTATTCTATAGATCATATAATTCTACAATTTTTCACCTATTTATTATTTTCTGTTGGCTTTTTAAAAAAAAAAATATTTCACATGTTGAACCAAATATCCTCCTCGACGTTCCACAAATTGTCCGTTGTGTCCCCACCGTCCAACCATAATTGGTTAACGTTGTTCTGCTGCTCCATAGCTTGAAAATCTAATCCTTGCTGAAAATACCCAGATGGACTAATCATGGATTCTGGATAACAAACTTGCCCAGATTGGAAATAATTATCTGGGTTAGGATTAGGATTAGGATTAGGATTATAATTAACCGAGATACTGTAGTAATCATTGTTGTTATTCGTTGTAGTAGCAGTCATGTCCGAGACAGGTGAAACCTGTGTCCCAAACGAGTCCGATGATGCTGCTGTGCTGGATGTCTCTGGTGTAGTGTAACTAGGATTAACATGTGCAACCCCGAACTCATTCCCCATCATTGTTCCACCGGCGGCCATGGCCGCGGCCCATTGCCCGCTGGCAGTGTTGATTAGGTGGTGATTGGTAGCCTCTGTAGCAGTGGTGGGTGCAGCGGTGTTAGTGCTAGTAGTCGAAGAATTCGCAGCTTGAATTCTTTCCATTAATCTCGGCATCCATAAGTATCGCATGGTGTCTTTAAATTGCTTGCTATTCACGTCACATTTAAGCTGTTTTGCGTGCTTTTGAACACGAGTCCTCCAGTAGTTCTTGATTTCATTGTCGGTTCTTCCAGGCAAGTGTTGCGCAATCTTGGACCATCTACAGTACAAGTTTAAATTTAAATTAGTACAAGATCAAAACAAAAGATTCTTGTTTACTGAAACCACCCAGATACTGAAACATGTGTATGTACCTATTGCCCCATCGAGAATGAAGCTCGAGGATCATGAGTTGTTCTTCGAGGGTGATGTTGCCACGTCGAACATCAGGTCTTAAGTAGTTTAGCCATCGTAATCTGCAGCTCTTCCCCGTTCGTTTAAGGCCTGTTTCATTTGCAAAACAAAGTTATTTTTTTTTGGTAAAGTTGTATGATCTGCAGAAAGAGAACAAATAATTGAATCCAAAATAATAACAATAATAATAAAGGAGAACATTTTCGTTTATTGCTTCTTTGCTTTTCGCAGTTGATGTGTACCTTTGCATCAACTTTATGATCGACTTGTGTCTTTAGAGGTTGCATCTCTTTTTTATTATTTTCCCCATAATTTAAATATCTAGTTGCGAGACTAAAAGCTATATCTAAAGAAAAGAATAATCATCCTGCTGTAATGATATAATTCACATGATCAGTCCTATAATAACAAAATTCTCTTATGTATTTTAGTTATGGTGTCCTTTTACTTTACCATGAAACGTGAAGCTCTTGCTTGCTTTACATTTTGATAGATCCTTAATCAGCTATAGATTTTGATCAATTAGAACAAAACCCAAGATTTTTTTTTCTCCTCCTCTCATCAAAAGAGAGAGAACAAAGAAAGCAAAGACTTTGCACTTTTTCATTAGTAGAAGGAACCCATATACAAGAAATGAAACATGACCAAAGCAAAGCAAGTTGAGAAATGTTTGCAAGTTGTTATTTGGCTGTCTCGCCAATTGTTTCATCAAAATATTCTTCATAAATAGACATAAATATACCTGCACAGCGAGCAAGAGAGTTCCATCGACCTTCTCCATGAGTAGCAATGTAATTGATAAGCTTAAAGTCTTCTTCAACAGTCCATGGACCTCTCCTTAAGTCACTCATCATCTCATCTTCACTTTGTGTGGTGGTGGTAGTGGAAGAAGAGGAGCTGCTCTTGTTGTTGTTGTTGCTGTTTCTGCAACCTTTAGCATCATCCATCATACTAGTAATTTCAACTTGATGAAAATGAAGAGACTGATTGATGGATTGATTGAAAGATACAAATTTTAAAGAAACCAGAGACCCAAAAAAAAAGATTGAATTTTTATATTTTTTGAATGATTCTGGGTGTGAGAGAGATGGATTAATACAGAAAAATAGAGAAGGTGGGGGGTTTTATAGATGCATAGATAGGTTAGAAAAATGAACAAAAAATGTAGCACGTGAGAGGAAGCCAAGCCGCAATGGGAAATTGGGGGTTTTAATTTTAATTAATTAATTGCTTAATTACTTAATTAATTAACCACTTAAACTTAAGCAAGTAATTATGGTTTAGTAAAAAGTTTGACCCTTTGACTTTCCCACTGTATTTGTGTTTTATTTTTCTTACTATTTATCAAGTTCCGTGGAAATAGTTTTCTCCTCCTCCTCCAATCAACTTGTCTATTTTTTTGTGGACAATTTGTCCACTTTTATTTTATTTTTTTCTTAAACAAAAATAGGAATTTTATTTTGGGCAGTGTCTATATTTTGTATCTATATTACATAGCAAATGGTAGAGTCAGCTTCTCCATGAATTCCAAATTTTAGTAAATTTTATAGAAAATGATTATTTATTTTCGGATGTATTGCATCTCATATAATGTTTAATTTATAATACAACTTGTATACATTAGATTGTTATTCACTAATTAAATATAAAATATTAAAAATATAATATTACACATCCAATAATTGTTTAAGAATTTTGCTTTATCATACAGATAAACAAATATAGAGATTCAGCTATAAATGTCCCACCAAAATTTCAGTATTTTAATTTAATGGATTGGAATTTTGGATGGATGCCTCCTTCTTCAAACAAGTTGACTAAAATTGCCTTAAGATCCAAGGAGTAGGTGCAGTCTTATGGTTAAATTTTCACTTGCCTTCTTTAGAGTGAGAATTCAAGTGACGATGATCATGCTTCAATTTGGACTTTGGAGGATACATATGTATTAATTAATTTCATAAATTATAATATGATTTTGCTCAGAGCATTTTTCTCATTTCAGTCAGCCAAAATTAGCATAAGCATTACCGAGTGCCCTTTTTTTCTGTTACAACGGGTTGAAAATGAAAATAATCATGAAAAAATATTTTTTCAACACCACCATTACACAAACATTATACTTTGGAGTTTGGTCGGCTTTTTTCCAAAATCTGCATTTCAGCTACTCATAACATAGTTTGAATTGAATACATTTTAATTATAAGTGAAAGCGGAAAAAATATAAAATGAATTAATCTCTTGAAAAAAAAATTTCAAGTGATTTTTTCCTCGTTTTAACAGAAATATATATTATTTATCAAAAAAAATGATAAGTATTTTTCACAATATAACACTGGATGTATTATATATTTAAATAAGCTTCATTAAGAACTTGTAAATGATACAGAGAGGACCCTTCAACTATAAGAGCTTTTATCACCATATTCCAAATGGCTTTGGGCAGTTTAACATTTTTCTCTAATAGACTTCAAGTAAGGTTTGAATTTGAGCCCTATTTACATTATATGATCTATTTTTAAAGTCCTAACCTAGGTATTAAATGAGAATTTTGCTCAATTTCGTATATAATGCAGCTAGAAGGATTTAACGCAAAGGGTATGCAGGGGGGGGTCCATATATACATTATGGTCTATTACATGATACTCTACCCCAACTTGTGAACATTTGACTATGAATTTTTAATTGATTAAATATAAAGTGTGTGTTTTAATTAATAAATAATGTAAATATTAGTACAATTATTATAAAGTAAAAAAAGTTTTAAAAAAATTAATTTGAATAGAGAAAATTTTTATTATTGTTTTTCAATCACTGTAACTAAACTATTTTAATTTGTAATTCAACAATCCATATGCTTTACTGAATAGTTTTATTTAGCCAACTTTTTGATAAATATATGAGTTCAATTGTAAAAATACCAACAACTTTTTAGTGGAATGCACTGCAAAAATTGAATTATTTTTCATCGTTTTTCTCGTTACTTTTATCTGTAAAATTCAGTTCAATTTAGGTTTTAGGTATTGGCAGGTTAATTTGATAGAATGCTTTGCCATACTTTTCATGTTTTGTATTATATTTTCATGATATAAGTTTTCAATTCATTATTTGGATGGATATCATTTTTTTTTATTAGATATAATTGATAGAGGTGTTATTGTATTTTTTCGGTGGAGCAAAATCAGAGAGTATTATGCTATCTCTAAGTGGTTTTTACAATGCTATGTTTGTATTTGATAAAAGTTCTCAACCAAAATATGTTATTTTTAGGGCAAAAAGAAGAGCAAAGTGGAAGAATGGTTTTTGTTGAATGGACAAAAAGGATACGTGTTTGTTAGAAAAATGACATTAGCTTTTTCACTGAGTTAGCGTTTTAGAATTTAGAATATGAGTATTGTGATTTCTGAAATTAGTTATGGTAATTAATGATAAGAAAAAAGAGAGAGTATTTGTCAAGTTCTGATTAATCAACTTTGAAAGAAGAATTTCAGCAACAAATTCCAGAAGCAAATTACTTATTTATAAGTAATTTAGTAGACACTAGATTGTTTTTAAACTGCGTACTTGTTCGGAGTTATTGCTTTTAATTGTTAGTCCATACTGTCATAATATGAGTTAAATGAAATTGAAAACGTTGAATATTACAAGTTTAATAAGTCTAAAATAAAAGTTAAAGAGGTCTTATGGTTCATAATAAAACTTGAGAGTTATTATGAACTAATTAGATAAAGTTTTATGGCTGAAAATATGCATTTGGTTAATAAATTGATATTTGACATCTTATGAATAGTTTCAAAAAAAATTAAAAATAAGAAAAATAAAATAATCAAATCAAAGATATGTATTTATATCATCATTTCATAATCTAAAAGATGATAGACTGTAAACTAAACAATAATATTTATAAAAACATAAAAATAAAAGAAAAATAAGAAAAAAAAAGACTTTCATCTTTGTTGATAGAGAAAAATCAGAAAAATGGTTAAGTGTACAATTTCATCTCTAAGCTTCATTTATTTATTAATTAGTACATTTAGAGTATCAATTTAACTCACTAAACCTTTTTACTTTTATTTTTTATCTATTTAATTTCTGTTTGTTTGATTTTATCGATACAATAAATTCAAATCAGAAGTTTAAAAGTATCATAGAAAAAATAACTTCAGGACGAATTAAGTTTTGAAAATCAAACTAAAAGTTTAGTTATACAAAGGAAAGTTGAAGTGTAAAATTGAATAATCTAATAAATTTTAGGAGTGAAAATGCAATGAGCAGAAAAAATATTGAAAATACACAGGCTAGGATTCCATAGGAATTAAAAGAAGAAATTAAATATTTTTTTTTTGTGTGAATCGCTTGTATTCAAAGTTTATTGTACTTTGATAACCCAGTACAATTTAGGTAGGATCATGAGGACGATAAAAGTCTCTCAATTTAACATGGTTACGTTTACTATAACTCGAACTCAAAATTTTAATTTAAATGAGAACATCTCCCTGTCAATTGATCCAACGGTTGGTGGTAAATGAATTATTTATTTGCTATATGTAGATAAGTGATGGAGAGGTATTAAACTTATTTATTACCATTTTTTAGAGTTCTAGGTATAAGAAATCTCTTTACAATTGTGTAGTAAGCGATATAATAATGTAACACTAATTGTTTAAAAAACTATATGACCCTTTCAAAAAAAATGATATGACCTATTATTGTAGTTTTTTTAATTTGCATTAATAAATGATAATTAAAAGCACATGTTTCCCCTATATATGCGATTGAAAAATAGATTATATGAGGTGAGAAGTGAGGAGAAAAATGAACATAGTTACTTTTGAGGGCATCCTCATTTAGAGCAACCGATGTGATCTTTTGCTTTCAAACTCTTTTAATTAAGATGAGAATTAATAGAGTTTAATGCAGTAATTGCCATCTATTGGAACCTAGCATGACAATTAATTGTATTAGTCAAAACTCAAAAAAGAGGATAAAAACCAACTGTAGCAGCGGAGGAATTAAATTTATATATATATATATATATGTACTCACTAAATTGTAGCCGGCTCCTTTAATTTTCTCCTTTTTTTTTTATGGTTGTTTATTTTTTCTCAAAATGTTTATACCGTTGATTATTTTTTCGATTGGTGGTGAGATTTTTTATTTCTATTTTTTTTTTACATTAAATAAATATAGATCTCCAATTTATTTTTTTTATTGAAATTTTTTAATCTTTTTTCATGTAGTTATTGTCCCTAATAAGATTTTTATGATTTACTTTGATAGAGTTTACATTTCTCCTTATTGTAAAATTTTTTTTTGTATTTTTACAATTATACTCATTAAAAAAGTCAGAGAGTCAATTTATTACTAAATAAAACTATTAAGTTGAGCATACGGATTACAAAATTACAAATTAAAAGTGTTGTATCAACATAATTGAAAAATAGTAATAATAAATTTCATAATTTATTATTGTATTATTATTTTTATTATTTTTGATGAATATATATGTGTTCAATTTTAAAAATAAATTTCTATCATTTGATATTATTATTAAAGAGTACAAAATTTAAACCAAAATAAGATGTTTTTTATTAAAACTATTTTATTATTTCATTTTAATTATTTTTATTTTATTTTATATTTTAAAATAATTAAATAAAATATATGTCAATTTGCAGTTTGTAAGTAAATTATACGAATTTGCAACTAATTAAATATTAAATATAAAAAATAAAAAATCCATTGGCCTAATTATCAAATACATTTTTTTATTCCATCACTAATTAATACCGTACATTATAAGAATTTAAATATATAATAGGTTCAAATCGATATAATGTGCAAGTAACTTCTATTTTAAACTAAATATATAGATCAACCAAACATTCATCTTTTAAATGGATTGTTAAAACATTAATTAGAAAATGGAGAAAATATTTATCTGAACTGGGTTCACACAACTCAAACACACTCATAAACAATGTGTTCGTGAGTAGTGCTGATCCATGCATAACATATTTAGCAGCCACAAGCTCCGATAGACAACACTCACTTCACCTACGTACTATACACAATCAAATCTCACTTTTGTGTGTGTGTGTGTGTGTGTTGGAAAGCTTAAAATTTCTTTTTTGTTTTGTTCTTTTAAACATGAAACAAATCGGGTCTAATCTCACATGTCTCTATAAAAAAAAAAAAAAAGGACAATTGATCATTAATAAAAAATTAGATTGGATTTAAATTATATTGAACCAACCCCATGATCAACCTCAATTAATTATGTCGGCATAGTGGCACGGCCACAACATTGTAGGCGCATGAAACATGAACATCGATCCTCTAATTAGTCACCATCCTCTCTACTTAATTAATCAATCAATCCAGTAATTAAACTAATGCAAAACCATTATCATGTGTCTTGGTGCCGACAATCTCTATGCATATATATAAAAGGGATAGAAGTTTATGAGTTCCAAAACTATTAGAGCCATTATTAATTTTTTTAATCTTAATGAACCTTTTTAATTTCAAAATTTTGAAATTTACATGAAATTATTTTATGGTAATGAAATTAATTATACTGTTGAATTATAATCCAAGATCGATCAATTCGTTTTAGATAAAAAAAAGTCCAACAAATCTATATAAATATTAGTAAATTATCAATCATATTGGAAGATGCATAATAACATTATTGAATATGAACAAAATTAATTGTTTAAGCTTTGATTACATCTTTGTTTCAGCCAGAAATGCTTTTGCTTAATTAATTACCTCTAAAACTCATAATACAATTTGCTTTTTGAGTGTCACACTTTTTAACATTTCCACATATACATGCCAACAAAAAGAACAAGTTCTCTATCTATGTATTTATATATATTTAGTATCCATGGTCCACAAGCTTATATATGATTATATGATTTATATCCAACTTTAATAAGTGAAAAATTTTCTACATTTATATGTTTTGGACACTTTCTATACTCCTATTAAATCAAACTTCGTGGGAAGCTGAGATCTACAAGAAAAAATCATTAAAAAATTTAAGGTGGAAGAAACTGTAGCTATCTAACCAATTAATTAAGTTGTGAGGTGGAATTCACTCGCTACCTAATATTAAATTTAAACTAAAAAAACAAGCCATTAAGTTGAAGATTATATGATTAGATAAACCAAATTATATAATTACAATTAGTAATTATATAAAAATTTTCATAGCATAACATGAAGATCACGTGTACATGGATGGCTAAAAGGAATAGTTCTTGCTTTAACTATTAATCTGCTGCTTTAGGATATTGCTCAAAAAAATAAAATTCCAATAATCTTTTTTGTTTGTCTCTTATAGGTTTAAGAAAGGAGACATCTTTGGGTTCTAAAATCTTTGTTTGTTTGTTCTTGGTCGGAGAAATTAATGGTTGATTTATTATACTTTTTTTCTTTCAAATTTTATGTAGGTGGTTGTGGTAATAATTATTATTTTTTTAATTATTTAGACGATGTGCATGTATAGACATTATATTTTATATGCATATTCCATGTGTTACACTCCAATGGGGTTTTAATTTATACGTTAATATAGAATATATATGCGTAGTTAGCATATTGTAAAGCAAAAATATATATGGGGAACCCTAACCACTCATATGCTAAATGTGAGTTGTAATTAAAAGGTAGGGACCTATATATGATATCTGATGCCTTAAATAATCAGTTTGTGAAGCTTGATTAGTGGTGCTAATCCATAACTTTGTTTAAAAAAGGCCAATTATTAAGTATGAACTGAAACCAATACTTCATAAAGTGTATGCAGAGAAATGCTGCTGTGGTTTAATGATAATTAAAATGGTTGTGGAGGCCAACAGAAGTACCTTGCATAATAGTTAATTAATTAGTTAATGATGCTCAATGAGTATGTTCATGAATTGTTGTTGAGTGTTTATTTGAAAATAATTTAAGAACCATATATATATATGTATAGCTTAGATTCATGTTTTCTTCTCTATTAATAAAAGAAAAGCCTTTTGCTTATACTAATCAAACTATTTATTTAATAAGACATTTTGATATTTTTTTTTTACTTTTTGTTCCTTCAATTATTTTTGTTTATTACAAAAAATATATATAATAAGTAAAAAAAAAAATTCACCATGCTACTTAATTGGCCATTTTGACCCAAAAAAAAAAAAAATCATGTTGCTTCGCCACTAGAAGGCAAAAAAGGGCAAAATTAACAAAACAATATCCAAAATGAAATACATATATGCATATAGAAGTAGCACAACTCAATCACAGAGAGCTTTATGATATGTCATTTTCAGTGATGTCCAGCAGCACCATTCATTTTTCACCAAAGGAACCATTATATTGGCCACTTCTGGCCGAAGACAAAAACTAATAATCATGAACTACAACATCAATTGCTCATCTATGAATTCTTCCTTTTCACTCACTGAACTTCTTCTCTAATTTTCAAAGTTGTACTCATTGCATCTTTACACTGAAAGAGCAAAAACTTGAAAATACATAAGAAATTATTAAATATTTATATAATTAAATGATTTTTTTGCATATAATGCAATAATATTGTTCCGTATATTTAATATTAATTTTTCCTTTCAAAAAAAATATTAATTTTTATATGCAGAACAAATGTTATAGTTAGATAAAAAATAATTTTTAAATGAAAATTTTTGATAAAAACATTGGTATTCAAATGTTGGATTCTCTTAAAACAAAAAAAAAAAAGTTTCGAATTTAAATTTTGTATATGAATAAATAAATGTCAAAATTTAATTTTTTATACACTGTATCTGGTTTAAATTTCAAAATAATATAATTTAGTGTTATTATTAAATATTAAATTAAAATAGTTTTTTTTTAAAAAAAAAGACAACAAATTAATCACTTGACACTTGCCTCACCAACAAAGTTGTTTCTCATGCGGTTTTGAAACCCCACATCACGAGTCACAACCCACTGACACTAAAATCAGATAGAAAAATAAAATTTGTGCATTAATATATATATATATATATTCTAAATATGATTCCTGATAAGAATATTTATAGATTCACCATTTCTTTATGCTAGTATTATACCTCTCAATCTCATGTGTCGTCATAAGTTCAACTACAATGACGATATCACAAAATTTAATTTAGTTTTTAATAATATTTTTTTCCTCCCTTCATTCCTCTTTTATCAATTTCAATTAAAAATATTCACAATTTCTTTTATTTCTAATCGATAAATCACCCTTTAAAATTAGTACTACAACCATGAAATACAAAACTATGACGACAGGAATCTGAGAAAAGGCTACCCGTGAGTACACTACAACAAAAAAAAATAGTTTATAACAACAATCATCAAATGTTAAAAAAAAAATTTAAAAAAAAAGTTGCTATAGATTTATACCAATAATTTTCATAAATATTCTTTAAATGTTACTTACTCTAGTGTGGTTATATACTAAAGTAACATTTTTAAAATTTGTTGGTATTCATTTTTTACAACGCTAATATTAATTTGTTGTGACGTTCTTTTATTATTATAATAGATTTATTTAACTAACATTTAATAAATATTACAATAGATTATTAAATGTCATTATAATACATTATTGCAATATGTAAAAAATATTATTATAAAATAATAATTCTATATGCATTAAATTTTAGATTGAAAAATTTTATAATTGTTAATTAAAATTTTTGGTTTTATTTAATTTGACAAATTTATTTATTAACATTTAACAATTTATTGTTATATTTGTACGGATGGTGGTTTATTAAAAATTAAAATTTTATTATTCCATTTTACTTGTAAATTTTAAAATTGTGTATATTTTTCTTTAAAAAATGATATTAGAAAAAAAACACACAATGGTATTGGAAACAAAAATTATTTAATTCTTATATGTAATACTAAAGTTTAAATTAAATACATCTAACATTTAGAAAATTAATACAACTCAATACAATGTAAAAAAAAATAATAAGTACAACTTCAAAGTAATTACATAATCTAACTACTATAACGCAATCTTCTCAAATATCTTCTGAAATTTCAGTTTTCACTTGATAAATATTCTTTTTCTTTGTTGTCTTTCTTGATATTAAACTCTTCATATAAATTCACATTCAATAATGAAACCTTAATAAAATTAAATAAGAAAAATATAAAAACATTAGCAAATAGTGAGAAAAATAAAATGACAAATAAGGAAACAATCTAATAATCAAACAAATACTATCATTGTTCATAGAAGTTATTAAATACATGTCAATATATAATCATTTTAAAAATTCTTATACTAAGTTAATGTAAGAACATTCAAAACATTTAAAAATAAAACAAGTAATCAATTGAGTTGATAGACAGTAATTATAAAATAAAAAAATTTAACTAGAAATATAACCTGTTAAAAAAAATTGCTCATAAATAATATCACTTCTTTCCTTTTTCCTCATTTGACCATAATCAATTTTATATACTCTCATGTTTTTAACATGTTTGAGAGTTGAAAAATTGATTGGCTATCAACCTCCTACTAACTCTTGGATTAAGCTCAATATTGATGGTGTTGGGACGTGTGCGTTGGCAAGAGTAATGAATTTTGCCTCTGAAAAAAATAAGAACTTTTGATTATAATAAGATAAAGTTAAAATGATAAATATGAGAAAAAATAATTAGAGATAAAAAGATAAGAGATAAGAGTTGTTTTCTATTTTAATTGGTTGTTAAGAATAGAAATTCAAAATACAAATTGATTATTAAGACTAAAAATTTAAAATATGATGACTTTGTAGAGATTAAAAAAATATATTTTTATTTGTTTTAAGCAAAAAAGATAAATCAAACTATTAATTTCAACTAGTAATTATAATTATATTAAATAAATATCATAAACAAATGTTACGGAACTTGGAATTACAATGACATTTTTTATTAAATGTCAATTTAATAAGAAAAATATTGTAATTGATAAATTTATGTTGACATTTATATAAAATGTTTTTTTAAACATGATCTTATTGTTTTAAAATAACATTTGATAAATATGTCACTAATAATATGTTATTATAAACATTTTTTTTTTGTTGTAGTGGTAATTTCACTTCTACTTTATGTTATATTTATTGTCTTCAAATTAATAGTTCTTTCCCTTTTTAATTATATATATTCTTTGGATAATTTTGAAAAATTATAAAAGGATAGATCATTGAAATTTAAATTTTTATTCTTTTTATATGTATTACAAAATAAAATAAACAATTTGTAGGACTGTACATTTAACATTTCCAAAAAAGGAAAAATTGTCAATAACCCTGCGAAAATAATGGTGTTATTCTTTGAAGAGGAGAGGAAAAAAAAAATATAAACAAAAAGAAAAGAATTTGTGAACCCATAAGCAGTATAGGTCCTTCCACCACTTACACTTTTAGAAATGTAATCGAGTTAAACTTACTCGCGAGCTACTTAAAATTTATTTGAAAAAATTTGAAATCGACTCAATTATTATCGAATCGAGTTCGAGCTCGAGCTACTTGAATAGGTAGTCGAGTCGAGCTCGAACTCGAACTCTTTAATACTTAACTCGATATACTCGCGAATTTAATCAAACTTATGCATATTTATCATTTAAATTTTTTATTTTAATATAATTATAAAAATATCTTATCAAATCGAGTCAAGTTCGAACTCGAGTCGAGATTAAATATTTAAAAAAATATATATTTAAAATCTTAAATAATTATTTGAGTTGAATTCGTGCGAGTGTAAAATTTATTTAATCGAGTCTTGTTTAAATTTTAAAAATTAAGTTTGATGGAAGAATTTGAAACTTCAAAATTTTAAATCGAGTCGAGTCTACTGTCTACGCCTTATACTGTATTGACTCGGCTGGATTACTTACAGGTTACACCCTTATTTCACTCTATCCATTAAAACAAGGGCAAAGGTGCATTTACGCCCCTAATGTTTATACCGAGGAGCACATATGCTCCTAAAGTTTTTTTTAGACCATTTAAACACAAAATTAAGTTTTTTCTATGTTTTTGCCCCCTCATTTAACGTTTGAGTTAACACCGTTAAATGAGGGGCAAAAAATACAGAAAAAACTTAATTTTGTGCTTAAATGGTCTTAAAAAATATTAGGGGCATATGCGATCCTCGGTATAAACATTAGGGGTGAAAATGCACCTTTGCCCTACCTATATTCATTACCTATTATATATAAAAATACCAATTAGAACCTAAATTTTTTTTGTCAATCATTCTTACCCTCTCTCTCTCTTAGACACACGCCCCCATCATAAACTCCAAATAAATTTATTCAACTTCCATGCAGTAGGATGAAAGAATCTCTTCATGATTGACAATGGGCTGCCAATACCTATACCTCAATAGAATGGTGTAGATAATTGGTTGATGTTCTCCTATAGACATCTCGAGAATGAGAAGATAGTCAACGAGATATGCAAGATTATGTGGCACCATAGGCTACCCTGTTAACTATCTTTATGATGTGATCTTCAATATCTGAAAAATTCAGATGTGAATGACCTATTACTCCAAAAAGATGTGATCCTGTAAGATTGTATGAATTGTCAGACAACTTAAAAATTTTCAAACTATTTAAAATGGGACAGTGGCAGCAAAGACGAAATAGAGGAAGAGCCACTACCATTACTACCACTAGACTTAGACGCAACAACAACCATTACTCTATAGCTTTATTACGTAGCAATAAACTCTCTAAGAAAACACACTCAAA
>CATIWO010190799.1:0-14565 GCA_949673435.1 Macaranga tanarius
TATGAACATTTATAGCATATGTACTAAATGAGTTTGTCACTCATATTATCAACTCTTGATAATAAACTCATTTAACATAATACTAAGGGTAAATACTCAAATAAATAAACACTTTGATTTAAATGAATATTTTATTGCCAAAGGGATAAACATACAATGTCTACATACAATAATGGCCCTAGGGCACATCTATACTAACAATAAATACAGCATGCTACATCTTGAATAGAGCTTTCGTAAGATCCTCTTTGAAAAAGACACCTTATGAATTATGGAAAGGTAAAAAGCCTAACATAAGCTATTTTAAGGTGTTTGGTTGTAAATGCTTTATTAACAATAACAAGAAAGATCAGCTAGCTAAATTTGATGCAAAATCAGATGAAGGAATTTTTCTAGGCTATTCTGAACATAGTAGAGCCTTCAGAGTTTTTAACAAAAGAACTCTTGTTGTTGAAGAATCTATTCATATTGTCTTCAAGGAAACTAACCAAACTCTATTAAGTAGAGATGTTGTAGATGATTTTCTTGTAGGTACTGAAAATTCCACACCTGAATCAACTGAAATGATCAATGAACAAGCCTAAGAGAAAGAATCTGCTCCAGAAAAGAATGCTGAAGCTAATATGGAAGATCAGTCAAACTTGACAGGAGAAAGGTTGCCAGAAAATAAAAATCATCCTGAAGGAGAAAGCCAGACTAAAGAAAGATAAAATGATAAGCAACTCTTGCATCATGATCTACCCATGGAATGGAGATATCACAAATACCACTCCAAGAAGAACATGCTGACCAGTCCATCCGACAAAGTGGCTACAAAAAGTAGTATCAGAAAGATGATGGGTAACGTAGCCTTTGTGTCAAAGATAGAGCCAAAGAGCATAGAGAAAGAACAAGAAGATGAAAATTGGATTATGGCCATACAAGAAGAGCTAAATCAGTTTAAGAGTCTGAAAATTAGTTCCAAAGCCTAAAGATCACACTATCATTGGAACTAAGTGGGTCTTCAAAAATAAGTTTGATGAGTATGGGAATGTTGTTCAAAATAAGGCTAGACTAGTTGCCAATGGTTACAACCAAGAAGAAGGAATTGATTTTGACGAGACCTTTTCACCTATGGCTAGACTTGAAGTGATTCAAATACTGTGTGCTTTTGCTTGCTACAGAAACTTCAAGCTATTTTAGATGGATGTTAAAAGTGCCTTCTTGAATGGGTATCTCAACGAGAAAGTTTATGTAAATTAGCCCCCTGTCTTTGAGGTACATGATAAGCCCAACCATGTGTATAAACTAATAAAAGCTTTGTATGGTCTGAAACAAGCTCCTAGAGCTTGGTATGAAAGGCTAAGTAAGTTTTTACTAGAAAATGGGTTTAAAAGAGGCAAAGTAGACAAGACTCTTTTCACAAGAAATCAAACTGAACATATTTTGATTGTCCAGATCTATATGAATGATATTATTTTTGGTATAACCAAAGAAAGCTTATGTAAGGAGTTCTTAGATTTAATGAAGAATAAGTTCGAAATGAGCATGATGGGAGAACTGAATTTTTTTTGGAGTTACAAATTAGATCGTGTAAGGATGGTATCTTCCTAAATCAATCTAAGTATGTGAAAGAAATGCTGAAGAAATTCAAGTTGTTTGATGCTAAAATTAGCAGGACATCAATGATCACCACAATCAAATTAGACAAAGATGAAAAAGGTAAACAGGTAGACAATAAGCTGTATAGAGGTATGATCGGATCATTACTTTATCTTACTGTTAGTCGACCTATTATTCATTTTAGTATCTATTTATATGCGCGTTTTCAAGCTAATCTTAAGGAATCTCACTTGATAGCTGTGAAAAGGATTTATAGGTATCTAGTGGGGACTCAAGGCCTAGGCCTATGGTACCCTAAAGATACATCATTTGATTTTGTAGGATATAGTGATGCTAATTTTGCAAGAAGTAGAATGGACAGGAAAAGCACATCTAGAATTTGTTAGTTTCTTAATAGTGGATTAGTTTCGTGGTTTAGCAAAAAATAGACTTCGGTAGCTTTATCTACTGCTGAAGCTAAATATATTACTGCTGGAAGCTGTGTCGCTAAAATTCTATGGATAAAGAAAGAGTTAGAAGATTATGGAATGAGGTACTCTCAAATTCCTATCTATTGTGATAACACAAGTGCAATCAATTTATTCAAGAATCCTGTCATGCATTATAAAGCAAAACACATTGAAATTAGGCATCATTTCATAAGGGATCATGTGTTGAATGATGACTTCAAGCTAATTTTTATATCTACTGACATGAAACTTGCTGATATTTTTATAAAGCCTTTGAGTGAAGATCATTTCTGCAAAATTAAAACTGAGTTAGGAGTTATTGATTTGGATGCATAAAATTTTTTTGTTAAGCTGTTTTTATGTGAAAATATTTTTCTCCTTCCTGAATTAATTGTCTTCAATAAGATAGTTTATCAGTCTTCATTAATATCTTTGAATCGAATAGATAAAGTACAGTTATATTTTAAAAAATTAGAATAGCGATATTTTCTCGTGACCGTGCCTCTTTGAAAAAGTCACACATGCTCACTCTGAAAATCGTATCAGTTATTAGCCTTCAAATGTTGAGACGTTAGCCTAAGTAGGAAACATTACTTGCCTTAGAGAAAAAATAGGATAAGCATGCATTTGAATAAGAAGTTAATTTTTTTTTGGAAATTGGAGAGGTTACGTCTGCTGGATAATAGCATGAGGCACCCTTTTATCCAACAGTTATTATGAGACTTCCTCTCATTAAATACCAACTATCTCTTCCTATTCAAACCCACATTCATTTTTATCTAAACTTAAAAATCTCCTCTCTATTCGGATCTGTTCATTATCTAAGAAATCTAAGGAAAGCAATCTCTTTTCTTACCAAAATGAGTGATTCAAGCAAGAAGAGAAAGGATTTTAAAGAAGTAGGCGCTGATTCTCTGAAACAGTCTCAGAAAATGATGAAGATCGAAAAAGGCGAGAAAAAGTCGAAAGGGATTGAGTTGAATATTTCCCCCAACAAATTGATTCCTCCAAAGATGATCAACTGGGAATTTTTCAAAAGTTCTAATTTTCCCTTGAATGAGTGGTTCTCGGCTCAATAATGGACCAGCTTGATAAAAATCAATGATGATGTATGTGAAAATCTAGTTCATCAGTTTTATGGCTCGGTGAAAGAAATCGATTCAGAGGAGCTTGAAGTCACTCTGAAATGAGAAAAGTACACCATCCCTCTGGAAACCATCTCTGAAGCCTTTGACATTCCCAATCGTAGTACAAGACTAGCAAAGAAAGCTAATCTAAAGAAAATTAAAAGTTTTGATGAAGAAGAGTTTAAGAAGAAGGTCTTTGAAAATCCTGAAATTAAAGCCACTGAGAATGTAAGTTCGGCCTCTCTCTCTCAAAATTTAAGAATTGTGCACAAATTCATTACTTGCCTTTTAGCACCGAAACTGGGTAGCCTTGATTATATGAACAGTGTTGAGTTGTGCATAATGTGGCACTTTATTAGGAAGAAGAGCTTTAATTTGTGTTATTTGATCATAGGTTTTATGACGACCATAACAAAATCTAAAAGGATGCCATATGCCATGATCCTAATAAAACTCTTTAAGTTTTTATAAGTAGACCTAAGTGATGAGATTTTTAAGAAGATTGAGAAGTTTGAAGTTATCTCAAAGTCGTTTGTGCTGAAGATCAAGTCCAAATCTAAAATCACAGAGGTTGAAGAAGTAGAAGTGAAAAAGGAGGAAATCGAGAAAGTAAAGAAAGCTAAAGCTGATCCTAAGAAAAAGTTAAAAATTGTTAAGAAAGAGAAACCTGAGAAGAAAGAAGAAGACAAGAAAGTTTATGCCCCTACAAGTTCCACCACTATTTATGATGCAAAATTAAAGCAGAAAGCTAAAGGAAAAGTAATTATTGAGGAAGACACTGAAGTTGATTCTGATTCTGAAATAAGAGTAGATCCTAACAGACTTTTTGATGAAATTAGAAAGAGAGCTCGTCAAGGATTCAAGATCAGAGAGAGTCCAAAGAAGAAACAAAGCAAAAAAGATAAGTCTGAAGCCAAAATTATAGTATCAGGTGGCACTGAAAAGCTAGAGTCTGAAAAATCTAGTTCTAAAAAAGAAGAAGAAATAAAGCAAAAGAAAAATTATGAAGCTAATACTGAGGAAGAAGTGGATATTGTAATTAAAAATGTTCTAAATGCGGTGGAAGAAAAGCCAACAGAAGAAGAAAAAGAGTCTAAAAAGGAAGAAGTTGAGGAAACCACTGAAAAATAGACTGAGGAACAGTTAGAAGCTGAAAATACTGAAGAATAGGCTGACAAGCTGAAAGGAGATAAACCAACAATGACATATTCTGTTAAGGAACCGTCTGAATAGCTAAAGCGTGAGATAACAGAAGATGAAATGAAGTGCAAAATGGCAAGACAATTCTTATCTTTTATAGCAACAAGATTCCAAGCTTTAATAGATAGCTGCCAAGTTGGTTTTGACAAGTTCACTGAAGATTTTGAAGCTGATTTAGCTAATCTCTACCAGGCACTTCTTAATCGTCCTCTACCTTCTGCTTCAGTCATTTTGTCAAGGGAAGAAAAGAAAGAGCAGCCCAAGGATGCTGACAAGGGTGAACAGATGAAACCCAAACCTGGCTACAAACTTAAACACAAAGCTCACAAGACATTAATCTCACCTGCCCGTCAGGTAACCCGACAAACTCAAAAACCATCCACAGATCCAACAGCTTAAGCCCTTTCATATTTCTAGAAAACTTAATTAGTTTTTTATTTAAGTATGTGCTTGTTTTATCTTTGACTCTAGACTCTTAATATTTTTGTTTAAACTATAGTTACTACTCTTCTTCATTACCTTCTTTTTGATTGATGACAAAAAGGGAGAGTCGAATTAATGTTAGTATTTTTATTATTAACTTACATAGTCCTATCCTGCAGTATTTTCTCTGAATCTCTTTTTGTATGAACTGCAGGCTAATTTATTTTGTGCTTAGCTTGATAAATCTACATCTTTTCATTCGATTCTTGTTTAGTGTGTGCTTTTTATTTTTTCATTTCTCTGATATATCTCTCATTTCTACTTTATCGTTGTACAACTTACCTTGTTATTTCATTCAAAGAGGTTGATGAAAAATTGACTGACTATTAAAATTATCGGCATAAATTCAGGGAGAGAAAAGATTTTTTTGTAAAATTAGTTTCAAAAGTCTTTTTTTAAATTTCATATTGCATAGCATTCTCTGCATATATTTCTTTGTGCATATCTGCTTTTAAATTTTACATATGCTTATCTTTTGAAAATAAGTTATTTTTATCAAGTTTTGTCATCATCAAAAAGGGGGAGATTATTGCAAAGGTTATAACCTGAGCCTGATTTCTGTGCCTAATTTTGATGAGCAAAAAAAAATGATAAAAATAATATTATTGCTAATATGTTTAAATTAAGATATATGACCACAAGAAAATTGGTGATAAAGTGGTAAATGTATGTGTAAACGCAAACTGTCAAGTGTGAACGTAAATTATCAAAAGTGAATACAAGTTGTCATATACAAAAGCCCATAGAGCCCAAATGTAAGATGCTGAAGGGTATTTCAATAATTGAAGAAATTAGCTTTATATGTGAAAAGTACTTGAGAGTAAATCTACACTATTCATTTCACAAATTTGATGGTTTTTAAGCTCTGTACTTTATTTTCATTTTTTGCTAAAAAGATAAAGAAACATTTTCTGCAAACAAGCTAATTCTATATATCAGTAGAATAAATAGCTCTGTGACACCTGTCTCACTGTCTCTTTTCTTTTTTGTAGACAAAGCAGCACAACACACACTTTTGCATTGCACTCACTCTTACACAAGACATGCATAACATTTTTGATAGAAGAGCATGCTTTGTCTTTATCTGTTTTATCAAAATAAATTTATGATTAGTTCAAATGACATCTCTTTCCAGCTCAGCCCTCATTATAAATAGGTCATTCTATTTTCATTAAAGGGCAGAGAGCATTACATTGAAAAATCATTTGCATTGTACTTCATACATTGCTCATTTGCTCTCTCAAGTGCTTATAGGATTCATTTGTATTTTCTTGAGTGAAATTTGAGAGAAAAACATTGAAAATCTTTTGTAATCAAGTAAGGAAGGTCTTCAAGCACCTATTGATAAACTTGCAGTGAAAGTTTCCTGGTTGATCTACAAAGCTAGCGGTGAGGAGCAGTTTTCTAGTTCTATTCAAAAACCAGTGGGTTGCAGTTTTTCTAAAGCTGTTTGAAAACCAAATAGGGAGCAATTTCTGAATCTATTTAAAAATCAGTTTGTGGGGTAGTTCTAGCAATAGGGTAGTTGTGGATAGGACTGTACTCTAAGGCTTGTCTCTTGTCCGCTAAAAAAGACTGAGATTGAGAGAAAATCTTGAGAAATACCTTAAGGAGTGGATGTAGGCAGGTAGTCGAACCATAATAAAATTATTGTGTCTGATTTCTTATCTCTTTGCTTTTTATCTTTGGTTTCATGCATGCTCATAATTATTTATGGTTCTGATTTCTATTGTTGATTCATCTTCAACTGAATCCCTGGTTGAAAATTAGCTCCTACGCTTACACTGTTTTCCTTCATGATTTGTTTTGATTCTTTATTCAAAAAAATCCAAAAATATTAGTTTTACTCTGTAGCTGAACCATTCTACTTTTTCAAATTTAGCTCTGATATTTTGAGTCCTTTATTTCAGTTATTCACTCTGATCTGTTAGCCTTGATAAATAGCTTTTCAAAACTTTCACTGTACTAGTTATTATCAAAATTAGTTTTAAAGTTTTTATATCATTTTTTGAAAAGAGCTCAATTTACTCCCCCTCTTGATCAGCCTATCGGACCCAGCAGTTTTAACGTAGAAGAAAAGAAAGAAAAAGGGGAGGAAGCTGCTTTGAAAAAGAAGGAGAACATAGAGACGTAGACACTATAGCTAGAGTTTTTAACTTCTAAGAATCTAGAGATATCAAAGCTAAGATCTTGTGAGTGGACTTCTCTTTAGTTTGTTTCTTGATTTCAATTCAAATTGTTGGAGTTTTGAATGTTTTTGGAGAAAATGTTATTTTGAATTATGAGTTTAAATTATAATATACACATTATTACGTTATAAATATACTAGAATGGTTAAAATATGTGTTGTGGTATTTTATGAAGCAATTAGTGGTGGACACTTGGATTTTTTTATTGTAGTTCTGTCATTTTCGAGTGCAATATGCCACTATGATGTAATTAGGTGATGCTTGATCGTTCTAGCAATGCCTCAAGACATAAAGGAGACACCTATATGTTAAGGCGATGCCTTAGTATTGAGAAGGTGCCTCTATAATAAGGCGATGCCTCTGTGGCATAAAGGCAATGCCTCAGCATAGAGAAGGCACCTCTGTGCAAGTTCCTATAACTAAACGAACTTAAATGGAAACTGATGTAATTTAATCCCAATAAAAAACATATGTACATATTTGAAGTACTACAATTAACTCAAATGAATTAAAAATAAAACTATTTATAAAAAAGACACGAAATTAAATTACAAACAAATGAAATTCTAATTAACATGTATGTTATGAGGATGATGATTATAAGTTGTACACTTAAACAGTATGAGATCATTTGATAAACTCTTAAGTCTTAGACAAAGAGACTAAAATCATATTTAATGATAAGTCAAATCGAGAAAATATCAAAATAAACATATGAAAATAAACTAAAGCAAATGACATGTTCCAAACGAAAATGGAACTGAATTGTTATAAGTTGATAATGCGATATTGAAATGAAAATGGATATATCTTATACATATATGTATATAGAAAAAGATATATACATATATATATATATATACTTGAGTACCGTTAAGAGTAAGTTAGCCAACCTAATGATAACTATCTTTAGGACAACGCATAGATTCAATGGTGCCTTTGGGGTGAATCTATATGGTTCAAACATATGCATACGAATTTATTGAGAAATGATATTATGAGATACAGTCAATGTGGACTGTATGAGACCCTTGAGTTGAGATACTGAGAATTATGATACATAGAATCCACAGTGATGTATCAAAGTGATATAATGATATAGTGAGATGGTATATTATATATATATATATATATATATATATATATATATATATACAGTCAATGTGGACTGTATGAGACTCTTGAGTTGAGATGCTGAGAATTATGATACGTAGAATCCACAGTGATGTATCAAAGTGATATAATGATATAGTGAGATGATATATATATATATATATATATATATATATAAACATGAAATGAGCTCGAAAGCTCAGAAAAGTATAATATAGAACACAAAGAATGTGATGAATAAATTATTGAAAATGAAAATTTGAAAGAGAAATTTTGTTATCATACAATGAACATTTATACGATAAGAACATGAATATTGAACTCAATAATATTATGTAAATCATAATAAAAATGGAATGAAATTAAGTGCATTCATTCTTAGAACTCATAAATCACTTGAATATTAATATTTTGTCTTAAATTTCATTTATTTATTATTATTTTAATTATTGGATCAATGGTTATAAGATCCTCTATGGTTGAGTTTTATTGTTAATTCTGTTCACTCACTTGTAATTTTCCTACGAAATTACTCACACTCTTTATTTGTAAAATTGTTTTCAGTTTAAGTATTTAGTTTAGTGTAGCTAGTCCTGGGAGTATGGCTGTACAGTGGACTACTATGACCTATGAGGTTACAGAGCTAGAGACATTGGTTAAGTACACAGTATGCCATGACATGGATGTAGATTTGACCTTTAGAGTTACAGTAGAGCCTATAGGTGCATCTGTTCGTATGTTTACAATTAAAGAGGAGTACTTGGACAGTATTTATGCCACTTTTTGAGTGTTTTATGAGACCACTATTGACACCCAGGTCATACTAACCTGGGTATGATGAGCGGAGCATGCCTTATCTTTTTGATCTTTTTGCCCTAATGCCAGACTACACACTTAGAGCTATACTTGGTAGTTTTTGTGCTAGAGTTATGTGTTTTATGATAGTTTTGGCTAAGATATTGTGGTCTCTTATTGCATGCACCTCATATTGGTCGGTTAGGAACCCAACCTAGAGAGAAGGATGTCGGGGCTGATATGGATATGTATTTTGTAATTTATTTTATAGCATCTGGTACTCTCATTTATAGATATTTGTGGACACATATGTTGGGTGTTAGGACACTTAAGTATTGATGTATTCCACATACTTATATTATGCTATATTGATTATTTTAGTATATCTCTTGCCATCAGTTCTTATAAATGGGATAATATGGTATGCATGGTTTACATTATCTATATTGGTGATGTCATTTGATGGAAATATCAAATTATTATAAATGAGGTTTAGTGTTTATTATAAATAGAATAGGTAATACCCTTTTTCTATCCATACTACTGTTAGATGGGTGTTCTGGCGGAGTATGGTGGGGATGGATGTTACATCTTTTAATATCAAAGGAAGAAGTTATTAAACATGTGCCTATCCCAATTGATTTACTTGGCCTTTAAATAGAAGTTTTGGACTTATTTGTTAAAAAAGTTTAAATTCGACCTATTTGATCCTTTCATGCAAGTTCAAGGGATAAATTAACCCTTTGTCCTACTTTCAATTGATCTTCTTGTTTGTTTCATCACTTTGTTTAGAAATTTAACTGGGTATGTGACCGATTAATAAAACATCACAGAACTTGAAATAATATCAACCATTAGACTAATTGATAATTTAATATCCATTTATAGACTTAAATAATTGATAATTTAATATCCATTTATAGACTTAAATCGGTCACCAATTCTTCTAAGATTTATCGAGTGTAAACCAAGCAGCATCATCAAGACAATCTTTCCCAAAAAATGACCAATCAAACCTCATCTTACGGTAAGGATAATATTTTTCTAAATGGAAAAACCCATTTTCTGGTCCCTCAACTTTTCACTTTTTTCACATTGAGTCCATATACATTTATTTTGATGAATTGACTTTTATTTTTATGTGCATTGAGTCCTTTCATCAAAATTCATATTGTAAAATATATAATTTAGTCCCTATATTTTTAATTTATATCTCATTAACTTCTTATTATAACGGCCTCACTACTACTAATAATATTTAGATATATAATTGAGGACTTAATGATAATAAAGAATCTCTCATCAGAAATAAATACAGGAATTGAATGCTAACCTCTAAAGCTATTTAAAAGTATATACATCTCTTTATACATCTCATTATTGACTTTATATAATTAACAAATTCTAGTCCCATTCGCTCAATATTTTAAAATGTATAAAACTTCATCTTATCCACCTTCTTTACTGTCGTGGTCCGCGGCACTATCATCTCTTACTACTGGCTAAGCAGTGATCAATCACCTATACTGAAAATTTTAAAACAAAGCGAGTGTGAGTAATTTCAAAAGGAAATTACCCAGTGAGTGGATAAAATATTATTTTGAAATATTATTAGAAGAAAATCTTTAAAACCAATTCTGGTAGTTTTAATAATAAGAATCAATGATCTTCAAATATTTTATTCACATTCCAATAAATCTCAATTTAAAAAACGACAACGCCCATTACTCATTCTAATATTTCATAAAATCCCCCTTTTTACACCAACTTATTTACTGAAATGATAGAGATTCAAAAACCATCAGTATTAAATAAATATGATATATTAATATCTATATAGCATCACTAACTAACCTTTCTCCTATGTAATTAGGAATTCAAATATAAAATAATTACTTTCTAATTCAAGTAGTATATTAAGCGAGAAATCAATAAAGGAAATAAATTAATACCTCACCATACATTCATTGGTATTATACTTAAACACATTAATAATAAGATCATTATCAACATACACCATCCATTAAAAAATAATTAACTAGGAGTACTTCATACACATACACGAAATCTTAAGCGCAATATCATTCAACACTGTAATATCTCATAAATATTTACTCATGCTCAATACTCATGGAAACACTACTTAAGTGTGATAAGCACTTAAGTCCATAATAACTCAAATGTCAATCCAGAATAATATATGTGGCTGGCCCCAGGCAACAGCTCTACATATATCTCAGATGTAATCTTACATCTTCATAGCAGATTATGCACCCGACCCCTGGCGACGGCTATGCATACATGTACCCAGCCCTTGGCAACGACTATACACGGTATATCCGGCCCCTGGCAATGACTATACACATCCACTAACTTAATCTTATAAGGTATCATGAGCATCTGGCCCCAGGCATCGGCTACGCATAAGTGTACCCGACCCTTGGCAACGGCTATACACTTCAACTAACTAACCCTTATGAAATATCATATGTATTTGGCCCCAGGCATCGGCTATGCACATATACCCACTCACATTATAGTAACATGTGTATCCTTCCACAGGCAACGGTTATACACATTTATCAAATATTATTTAAACATAAATTTATCTCTTCATGATATTAGGTGTTCTCGGCCCCCGGCATCGAGAATACACCTTTACAAAACTTCCATGTCCCAAATAAGAAATCTCTAATCCTTAGAGTTATATTCCATTAAAACTACATCACTATCTTTTAGGAGTTCTCGAGTATTTTAGCATCATTGGTATCTCATTATGCCTCTCGTATAAAACATCATTCTCAAAATCCTTATTTTCTCATATTGGATTCCGCTGAGGTATTTCAATCTTTAGTCTCTTGGATACTTGAACATCATCCCTATTTATTAAAACATTGAATATTATAATGTCTCCATTTAACTTTCCATCTCTAGATTTGACCTATCCTTACCAAGAAGGAATAAGGTTGGATATATATATATATATATATGTCTATATATATTTTTACTTAATCTCTCATCATTCCTTTTCTTTAGGATCGAAATCTTAGTTCCACTTAATTATACTGGATACTTTACTTTAATTATATTTTCCTTATTTTATTATCTTTCCGGCCTCATTGTTAACGAACATACTTTAGTCTCTACTCGGAGACTTCAAAATTCCCATAATTCATTATTCTACTTCTTAAGTTAATAAGTCCTCACTAAGAAGGGGTAAGATCGTATACACATATAGGGTAGGATGTGTATTCGGCCCCAGGCTTCGACTATATATAACTACCTAATCCTGCTATGCCTCATACATGGGATCTCTAATTTCTAGTGCTATGCACACTTAAAACTATAATTTTAACTAAAATATTTGAAGCCCCAAATGGAGGCCTAAATGGTTGAATTTGAACATCAAACGGGGTTCGTCGGGTTCCCCTAACAAAAGCCATATAACTCTCTGAGTTAGCTTCAATTTGATATGTTACGGGCCCTGTGGCTCATATGATGCCGAAAGTTAGGTCCTTCTTAAGCAACGTTGTGCGTCTCGACCATCCAATTTTGATTGTTCATCAATATATCTAACTTTTAAAGATTTAACTCACTTTCAGACAATTCAAATGTTCTGAAATGTTAATCTATCGTTTGGTTCACTGTTATAATTCAATCAAGTCGGACGCGCTTCAGGTCGCGGAGGCGCGAGCACTGTGCAGGGGCGCCGACCACTAGCGGAGGTGCCGCCCTCTCTCCCTTCCGGAGGCGTCCTGACTTCCCATCGCGAAGGCGCTGACATTACAGGCGGAGGCGCCGCCCAGCGTCTCGGAGACGCCGCCCACTATGGCGAAGGCGCTGCCTACAGGCACAGAGGCACCGCCCTCTGGCCAACTGGGTCGATACTCAGCAGCAGAAAATTTAACAAAAAACTTAATTTTACACAAATTTAGACATGCCAGAAGTTCAATTAACCATTGTAAACTAATGATACACTTATAAATAACCCAAAGGCATCTAGATCAAGCCTAAATCCATGATTTTTAAGCATCAATATACCCAAAATTCAGAATTAAAAACTTATAAAAATAAAAAACATGAACTTTAATAAAAATCACCACTCACTATTTTCTCCAGCTAAAATCGTTCTCTGCTTGTGGAAATCCAAAATTCTCAGCTTCCAGACCACTTCTCTTTCTTTTTTTTCTCTTTCTTTTTGCTTCTGCCCTTTCCTACCTTTCTTTCTTCTTTTCTTCTTCTTCCTCTATTCTTTCTACTATTCACTTCTAACAACTCTTCATCTTTCTTTAAACTTTGGTCCTTCTTCTTTCCTTTCTTTCCTTTCTAATTCACTTACTTCCTTTTGTTACACTTTAATCCTTTATTTCTTTCCAATCTCATCCTTCAAAACTTTACTCAATTAACTCCATCTTTAACATCTTTTATTTTATTCCTTCATTTCTCACAACAAAATAAAATTAACCCTTAACAACTTCAATTTAATACCACACACACTCAACCTCAATTTAATATCAACTTAACACAATATAATCGATCTCTTGATCATCGATCCAAAAATGACAATTAACTCCAATTAATATTTACTTAATATAATAAATATTCCTTAATTATCATTACTTCAAAATAATCTGGTTCAAGGACACGGATGTTACATATAAATTAACATACTTTTAACGATTTTTTTTTTACTTTGACCATTACCCATCATTTGTTTTGACATGTTTAATGTTAATAATTTTCTTTGTTATAAAATTAATCTTATGCGGTATTTTTATTTTAATTAATAATTAGATAATAAAAAATTAATTAATTTAATTTTACTTATTTCCTTATTAAACCTTAATCAAACATCTAAATTAAAACAATAAAAATTACTCTTTTGTCTACATAATATAAATACTACTATAAAAAAAATTTACACACTATATTTTAAAAATATGATTGTACATAATTATTAGAAAAATAAAAATTTAATTAACTAGTTTTAATTCTTTTATTTTATATTTAAATTTTAATAAAAATTATAAAATAAAAAATATTATTTTGTCAATACAACAATTAAATATTACAAACTTAATAAAATTATAATTTATTACAATCTTAATAAATTTTTTATTTGAACAATTATACAACATCAACATTTTTAAATGCTAATAATTTTCTCTACTGTAAAAATAAACGTATACCATATTTAAAAATTACGATTATAATTAATCATAATTCATAAGTTACTAAAATATTTTTAAATTAATTTTATTTTTTTTTCATATTAAACTTTAATATCTTATTATTTTGTTTGATTTATATTAAGTAAATAAAAGCTAACTGTAAGTAATCTAGGTTTTTCAAGGGATGAATCCTTTAGATGGATGCGACCACGATACTGGGAATGAATAAATGTCACATTAGGTATCTTTCGGATTCTTGAAGAAGCTTTCGAGTAAAGTTGTCACCTAATCGTTAAAAAAAAATAAGAAAACAACCTCAAAGTTAAAAGGCATTGTTCCCTCATCATAGATTTGAGTTTGGAAAATAATTTATATTTGACTACTTCTCATTAAGGAAGATTCATTATATGTTTTTATCAACATACTTTTCATTAGC
>CATIWO010190847.1:0-22718 GCA_949673435.1 Macaranga tanarius
ATGAACTGATTCTCTAAAATATATTTAAATACGTTTTGTTAGAATTTTTTTGGTAGTAAATAATTTTATTAAGAGTTTTATATATTTAGAAACTAATATTATTAATAAAATTTAAAACATTAGTAATAAACCAATCAAACCGAACTATAAATATATATAAAATTTTAGAATATACTAGAGTTCGGTTTGGTTCGGTTTTTATCTATTTTTTACTCTAAAAACCGAACCGAACATATTTCAGTTCGGTTCGGTTTAAACCGAATTAGTATTTTGTTTCTAAAAACTGAACCGAACCGACTGGTTCAGTTCGGTAATTTGATTTTCGGTTATTTTTGCTTACCCCTAGTGATGTCTTACCTAATGGTTATGTGCATTGTGATGATCATTTCATGCATATATTTGACATTAATTCCACACAAACCATTGCATTTAATTTAGGCACAATTGAACATCCTAAAAATATAATAATTGCTTCTGATCTTTCTCCTGAAGAGAGTGAAAAAATGAAAAAAATATTAATAAAAAGACAAAGTATTTGCTTGGGGATATGAGGATATGCCTGGGATAGATCGCGAGATTGTGGAACATGAGATCCCTACTCATCCTCACATCACACCAGTTAAGCAGAAAAGAAGAAGGTTGAGACCAGAATGGGCCCTCCCGATTAAGAAAAAAATTGAAAAGCAATGGAAGGCGGGTTTTCTTGAAGTGGTTGATGACACAAAATGGTTGGCTAACATAGTCCCGGTGCCGAAGAAAGATGGGAGAGTACAAATGTGTGTTGATTACAGGGATCTGAATAAAGCCTGCCCAAAAGATGACTTTCCCTTGCCCCATATTGATACACTGGTCGATAGTGCAGCTTCAAGTGCTATGTATTCATTTATGGATGGGTTCTCAGGATATAATCAGATTAAAATGGCTGAGGCAGATAAGATAAAAACCTCATTCATAACTAAGTTGGATATTTATTATTACTTAGTGATGCCATTCAGACTGAAAAATATTGGGGCAACTTATCAACGGATGGCTACTACCTTGTTATATGACATGATCCACAAGGAGATTAAAGTGTATGTGGATGATATGATGGTTAAGTCTCCTACACGAGAAGGACACTTCGAAGCTCTCGACAGGTTCTTAGGAAAAGCTGAGAAGTATAACTTGAGGTTGAATCTGAAGAAGTGTATATTTGGGGTTACTTTAGGAAAGCTATTAGGCCACACAGTCAGTAAGAGAGGAATAGAAATTGATCCAGACAAAGTAAAAGCTATCAGTGAGATGCCTGCTCCGAAGATAGAGAAGGAAGTGAGGCGGTTTATTGGAAGGCTGCAGTATATCAGTCGGTTCATAGCCAAGTTAACTACTGTATGTGAACCCATATTCAAGCTTTTGAGAAAGGATCAGCCAGTGGTATGGGATGAGCGGTGTTAGCAAGCCTTTGAAACAGTTAAAAGATACTTGACAAATCCACTTGTGTTACAACCTCCGAGACCGGGAAAGCCTTTAATTTTGTACTTCGCCATAGAAAAAGAAGCTGTGGGGGCAATGTTGGCACAAGAAGATGAGAATGGAATCGAGCATGCTGTGTACTATCTGAGTAAGAAATTTCTGCCTTACGAAGTCAACTACAACTTGGTAGAAAAGACATGTCTATCAGTTGTATGGGCAGCCAAGAAGTTACGGCATTATTTTCAGTCCTACAAGATCCAAGCGGTGTCAAAGCATGATCCATTAAAATATCTCCAGCAAACTCCTTCACTCACGGGAAAGTTGGCTCGTTGGCTAATTCTACTCACGGAGTTTGATATTGAATATTTATCTAGAAAGGTGATAAAAGGAAGGGCTGTTGCAGAGTTTCTAGCGCAAAATCCTAAAAATGATGAGCAAGAGTGGGAGTTGGAGTTCCCCGATGAGCATTTGAGAGCTATTGAGATATAGGGATGGCGCATGTACTTTGATGGAGCAGTTAACAACAAAGGGGCATGAATTAGAGTAATTTTGGTGACACCTGAGGGTGAGATGATTCCCATAGCTAAAAAGCTCAAATTTGGAGTGACCAATAACCAAGAAGAATATAAAGCATGTATATTCGGGCTATAAACTTTAAGGAACATGGGTGCAGAACAGATAACATTGTATGGGGATTCGATGCTTGTGGTAAAGCAGATTTCCAAAGAATGGGAGGTTAAAGAGGATAAATTGAAGTTGTATGTGAATTATTTGGCCACTATAACTCTGTCATTCAATCAGTGTAAATTCGTACACTTACCTCGAGAAGATAATCAAGTTGCGGATGCTTTAGCTACATTAGCCTCAATGTGGGAAAGTACTACCAAGACTTCAGCTAAGCCTTTAGTTCTGGTAAAGTCTAGGACTTCATGTTATGAAGAGCTAAGAGTAATACCGATGGGACCAATAGAGAAGCCATAGTTTTATGATTTACAAAGATACCTCGAGTCCGGACAGTTTCCTGAAGATGCAGATAAGAAGGAAAAGACGTCATTGAAAGTATTATCTAGACAATTTATCAGTCTTCTCGGTATGCTGTATAAGAGAATGCCGACTGGGATACACTTACGCTGTGTAGATAAGGAAGAAGCTCAGACAATCATAAAAGATGTGCATGCAGGTGTTTGCCGGCCCCATATGAACGGAACAATTCTGGCTAAGAAAATAACTCGTCAGGGGTACTTTTGGTTAACTATAGAGTCAGATTGTTTCAAGTTTGTGAAAAAGTGCCACAATTGCCAAGCTTATGGGGATGTTATCCATCTGCCTTCGATGGAACTTCAAGGATTAACCTCTCCATGGCCATTTGCAGCTTGGGGAATTAATATAATCGGGGAAATAAGGCCAGTTGCATTGAATAGGCATTGATATATTGTGGTGGCAGTAGATTATTTCTCCAAATGGGTCGAGGCTGAATCATTCACTTCAGTAGGGTCAAAGCAAATGGCGAGGTTTATAGATAGAAATATAATCTGTAGATATGGATTGCCACACCATATTGTGTCTGATAATGGGGTGCAATTCCTATAAAAAATGACTGCTTTACTACAACACTACAAAATTAAGCATCATCGGTCGTCCCCTTATCGCCCTCAGGCTAACGGTGCGGTCGAGGCTGCAAACAAGAACATCAAAAGGATCTTGGCCAAAATGGTGGAGAGCTATAAGGATTGGTCCAAATTCTTACAGTTTGCATTATGAGGATATAAGACGACTGTAAGAACATCTACGGGGGTCACACCTTATTCCTTGGTTTATGGTTGTAAAGCAGTGCTGCCAGTGGAAGTGGAAATTCAATCTCTAAGGGTTTTGCTGAAAACCAAGATCCCTGAGTACTAATGGGTGGAGAGTAGGTTGGCACAGTTGACGCTGTTAGATGAAAAGAGATTAAAAGCTCTGTATCATATGCAGTTGTACCAAAATAGGATCGCTAGAGCTTATAATAAAAAGATCAAACCGGGGAAGATAAGAGAAGGTGAATTGGTTCTAAAGCATACAAGGCCACTGCTTATCGATCCGAGGGGAAAATTCAAGCCAAATTGGGAAGGTCCTTACTTGGTGAAGAAGATATTTTCAAAAGGTGCAGTCATTCTGTCTGATCTGGAAGGGAATGAATTTAGAAATTCTATCAACCTGGACAAACTCAAGAAGTACTTTCTATGAAGTTTCGCTAGAGAGAAAACCTCAAAAGAGGCTGTCTAGACAAAAATTAGAGGCAAAAAAAAAATCTGCTAGATTGAAAACTTCGCAAAGAAGCAGTCTATGGTAAAAATTAAGGATAAACAAAAGGAGAGAGAGAGAATAAAATAATTGGGTGAAAAACTTGCAAGGATAAGCCATCCAATGACAGGAGAAATGTCAGGAGCAATCAGTATGTACAATTGTGCTTATTTTAAATAAAATGGCTTATTTTTATTTCTGTCAAATATTGCATTAAATACTTATTACAGTGTGCTTAACTAGAAGGAAAGAAATCATATAAGACAAGCTAAGTTTGATAAAGTTGCTGAAACTAAGAGAAAAAAATAAATATAATCTAAGTTCTTTTCCTCATCTCTTGTATACTAATCCTGAATAGAGCCCTTGTCTTTTGATGCATTATAAATTCATTTCGTTCTATTTGTTACAATTGGATCAAAGCCTTGTAATGGTCATCAGTAATGATATCCCCATCCAGTGAGATGTTACGTCTGATGGTACGACGGGGCCATGTGAATGAAAGGTTCTGTATAAAGTTCTGAGTCAGAGGGCCAGCCTGAAAACCATGGGTCGGCTCTACTATCGGTTGCTTTTCTCCATATTGGCGACAAAGGCGAGCAGGGTAATAGAACGAGCAGAAGTTCAGACTGGTGAGCGGGACATAATGAGTATAGATCCTGGTGATCACATGTTTGATATTCCACCAGGGACACATCCACTAAACTCCGGTATCAGAAAAATTAGCTAACCACTCATTCGGGTCAGCTGGAATTTTCTGTAAGGCGCGAGTTCGCACGTGTCTTGGTTTATACTTTGTAATATTCTGGGGAGGCGCCGGCAATTTCAGCTTCTCTTGGAACCAGATCTACAAATATGAATGGGTAAAAAAAAAGAAGAAGAAAAAGATTTACCTCCAATAGCAGAGGACTCCCAGCAAATCGATGTGTCGAAGGCAGAGCGTCTAGACCAGTCAAAGTTTCAGCAAGAATTACTGGCATAAGGTCGGACCCGGATTCTACTTGATCAAGGATGTGCATAATCTTGGAATCACAATCACCAGAGGGAGAAACCAGTAGGAACTGAGCATAAATGCAGAAGGCAATCATTCTGGGCCAGTATACTTCGCTACTGTTAATAGCTACAGCGGCCTTCAGGAACGATTCAAAGATGACGCCATTGCCTGATACATGTGCTAGAGACAAAGAGGGAGGGATGTTGAACAACCGTGCCATCTGTTGTTGGATAACTTCATCATCAGGTCTATTAACAGGAGGAACATCAATTTGTGTGGACGAGTCATCTGGGTAACCCAAAATTGTCCCAAATTCTTCAGGCAGGGGGCAAATTTCAAAGCTATTGAATCTAAAGACATGATTCTTTGGACCCCAGAATTGGGCAACAGAATGTAGGAATGGGTAATTGATCTTACTTAGATGAAGGGATCTAAAGATAGATAGATGAAATGGATTCAGCTTTTGCCAGCTTTCTCCATCTAAACTTTGCAGAATGGGTCAGATCAATTTTAGATGATATTCTGACATAATTTCAGTGCAATTTTAGTGTTTTTGGGAGTGATAGTCGACTGTGGCTTGAAATGATTGACAGAGGAGTATTTATAGGCTATTCGGAATGGACAGAATTGAAATATATCGAGATCAAGGCCATAGAGGTGCATGCAACACCGAAGAGGCGCATGCCTCTATATCTCAGATACGCACGCCTCTTTGATTCAGAGATGCAAGAAACGAGTGTGTAAAGGCGCATGTCTCATATAAAGAGGTGCACGCCTCTATGGAACAGAAGCGCACGCCTCTTCTTGTGTCCCTTCATGAATTTGTACCCTATTTTTATGGAAAATCGATGTGATGTTGATTAGAGTTGCCTGCATTATTGCACATGTGAACAGAATAAACATAAAAATGAATGAAGTGCATCTTTTATAAACGTGTCCATAAATGTATCCAATCCTAAAATATTTTGTACTTAAAAAATGTAAGTCCCAATAAAAACATCCTAAAAGTTAATCATCTACCTAATCCCTAGTCTACTCCTCATCGGACGCAGTCTCCTCATCATCCTCACCAGCAGCCTTGCCCTCAGTGTCCTCCTCATCATCAGCTGAGCCCTCCTCAGCGTCCTGAATACCAGGTGATGGAGGAAGATCTACAGTAGGAGCTGCTCTATCATCAGTCTCCATGGCATCAGCATCCTCGTCCTCACTCATAACCTGGAGATTGGCTAACTGACGCTACAGTGATAGGATCTTGGCATCGAGTCCAGCACAGTGCATCTATCCAAACAAGCGAGGAAAAGGTAAGTAACATCATGAATGGCATGCATACATATAGGATAGATTTATTGATTGCTTACCCTCCACTCCTCGGAGACCTGGAATGTAAAGTCTCGCTGGGCCTCTAGTAGACGGAAAACGTGCTTGCCTTGCTCTCTCGAAATTTATAGGTACAAAGATTCAATTCTTATCAGTGTACAAATGCAACAAGTTAAAGAAAATAGCAAGAATGGTTTATACTCACATGTGTGGTAGTGAGGGGCACAAAAGATGGACTGTCCTCAGGGTTTGGAGTTAGAACAGTCCGAGATAATCTCCCATTGGTACCCCAATACCGGGCGGTAGGCTCTAGGAGGTATGCGAAAGCCCCATGCACAAAGGAAGATCCAGTGTCAGGAACTCTCCTCGGAGGAGCGTATGAAGTACTGGGGCCCGCATCAGTGGTCCTCCGAGGTGAAACATAGGAAGTACTAGGTCCAGCCTCAGCAGCGAAAGAGTGAACTCTAGCCTACTGTGTAGGACGCTCTCCTGATGGCGGAGATCTGATCTGAGGGACAGGTCCTCTCTGACGAAGCTGCATCACAAATTGGAGTTAGCAGATAAACAGCGATATATAAAAAAAAATGAAATGAAAGCAGGAAAGAAACGATATGTACCTAAGGAACTAAACCAGGAAGTGGTAGTGCAGGGAGCAGGTGCTCTCTAATGAAAGTCTGATAAACATTAGGCTGCTAGGACAAAGCCCTACGGACAGTAGGAGTCCCTCGTAAACCGCGACTTAGCTCCTGACCCCTCAGCTTATGAGTCCAGAACACCAAAGGAGGATCCATGGGTACACGTCTCCTCCCAGGACCCGAGCCCTACTCCATGACTCGCTCTCCCAAGTAGTACACCCGCTGGAACGGACCTACTAGGAGTATGGTCCTCTCTGCCACATGTCTAGACCGGACCATGGCATCGCTCCAAATATCAACTGGTCCCCAGGGCCTTCGCACGACCTGATCAGATAATGCACCAGGTAAATTCAATTTTTACATTTGATAACAATAAATTAATTGGGTTTATTTTCTTCATAGGTACCTCTCTCCAAGCGAGGGTGCTGAGGTAGACTCGATGAAAGTGCACCTGGGACATCTGCCGGCTCCCAGTGCGACTTGGACCCCACCGGCTCAATAGCGAGAAGGTCCCAGCAGAGGGCGCTACTCCTCTGATCAGGTGCAACTCTAATCCCCATACCTGTAAGGCAAAGAAAATCATGAATACAGATGATTAGCTAAAAGAGCCAAGAAAAGAAGGAAAAGACAAAAAAAGGAGAAAACTACTCACATGCAAGGCATGCCAAAAGCCGCACAGTCGGTGCGCTCCCCTAACAAAATCATCCATGCTCCAATAAAGATACGCAAGGGTGGCAGATCCCCAGTCGTAGGTATGGATGAGGTCTACATCTCGTAGAGCCATCAGAAGCACAAGATCTACTGAGCTCGCTGTATTACAGAATAAAGTGGTGCCCAGTAGATAGAAGATGAAGGCACGCACCACCTGATCAATGCCCCGGGGACTGGTGATGTCCGCCATAGTGATCCCTGAGTAGTGAGTAAGGATGGAATCAAACTTGACTGTGTGGGTGGCCTTCATAGCAGGAACCATACCCAACAGCCGCTCGACGTAGGCAGCATGATCTGGAGTCATCAGCACCAAATGTCTGTCGAATGGAACTGGCTCACCGGCACAAGCCACTCCGGTGATCATCGCAAAAGATACCGGGTCTAGAGTCAGCTCACTTACAGGCAGGTGGAAGGTATGTGTAGAATCCATCCACTGCTCCATCAGTGCCTATAAACCATTGAGATCATGGCGACCAACAACGGTAGGCAGCGCTAGTATAAAGGGCTCGAAGCCTGTCACTCGGATCCTCTCCCAGATCACATCAGTCATGCCATCGTACCACTAACGGGCACCAGTAATGTTACCAACACCCTTCAGAGAGTGCTGGTCTAACTGCAGGAAGTATTGATTAAGTTTTTGTTTTTGTTGTTTGAAATAAGTTTTTTTTAAGATTTAAAGAGCATTTCTGGCCATAGAGATGCGTGTCCCAATGCATAGAGGTGCATGCTTCAATAACAGAGGCGCACGCCTCTGTAATGAGATGCATGCCTCTATGTGTAAAGACGCATGTCTAAGGTTACAGAGACATGCGCCCCTACGCAGCAAAAGCGTCACGCCTGTGCTGCGAAGAAGCGCATGCCTCGCCAATAAGGTGCACACGCACCAATGAGGCGCACGCCTCTGAATCACGAACAGCTAAAATTTTAAAATCCAATAAATCAAATTTTGCCCAATTTTCTAATGATTTTCCAGGTGTTTAAGCATGCATGTGCCTAAATCTAACTAACCCAGTGTTTTATTTGAAGAAAAAGCAGGTAAAAAATGACTAACCTCTCCTGTAGCGTGCGAACAGATATGTGTCGAGAGAGAGGGCGTGAGAGGAATGTCCGGGCCTGGGTCCAAACTGAAAGAACGAGGCGCCCGAGCCTTAGGAGCGACTGTAGGCCACACTGAAAGATCAGGTGTACGCTCAAGTGAAGGATCCATCGTTTGCAGAAGAAGAGTTGGTCTTTGGAAAGAAAAGAAAAGAGCGCGAAGAGTTTGAATATGAAAAAGAAATAAAAGCTTTAGTTTATATATAACTTTGCCAAATATCGGCTTTTGTCCTTCTATGAAAATTTATATTTTGGTACTTGAAGTTAACTAACGATTTCAATCTATGGTTGCAGGAGGATGTTGTAGGGGTCGTGCCCCAATATTTCAAAGTTAAATTTTCTTGATTCAACTTCAGATCCCAAGATCAAAATTTGAACTTTCGGGTTCAAAATTTGAGCCTCAGGGTTCAAATTTCAAGCTTCAGGGCTCAAAGCTGAATCTCCGGATTCTCGGTTCGAACCTCAGGGTTCAAATTCTGAGCCTCAGGGTTCAAATTCTGAGCCTCAGGACTCAAAATCTGAATCTCAGGATTCACAAGTTCGAACCTCAGGGTTCAAAATCTAGACCCCAGGGTTCAAACTTTGAGCTTCAGGGCTCAAACTCTGAGCTTCAGGGCTCAAACTCTGAGCTTCAGGGCTCAAAATTTGAACTTTAGGGTTCAAAATCTGAACCTCAGGGTTCAAAATTTGAATCTCAGGATTCAAACTTCGAATCTCTGGATTCACAAACCGAACCTCAAGCTTCAAAATCGAACATCAGGGTTCACAAATTATCAAATCTCCAAATCGAACCTCAGGGTTCCCAAATTGAATTTCCGGATTCAGATGTATTGCATGCATTTTATTTTGTAAAAATACCAATTTTAAAATTTACTTTTAACGGTTTTTCAAAAACCAAGGGGGCAAACTGTGGAAACATGGTCCGGCCCAGCCCACGAGGTAAAAAGCCCAATGATGAAGGTTGGTAATTAAGTCAAAGGATTAGATTCAAATCCACCTGTGAGAGAGAACCCACAATCATGACAAGCCCAAATACTCAGCCCAACCCACAAACCAGTACCTTCAACCCAAACCAGATGAAGCCCATTAAAAGCCCACGTTCCGGTAATAAGGCACACGCTTCCTTGGCATAGAGGCGCACGCCTCATTAATGTAAAATCGCATGCCCTTATCTGCAAAGACGCACGCCTCTGTAACACCTGTAATAAAAAAAATTACGTTACAGAACGTGGATCGCTCCACATTCTGTAACGCTGCATTAACTTCCAACGTGGGGAGTTAATGGCAGGGGCTTCAGAGACCATAAAGGAGGGAGGAGAGGTTCTGAATGGGAGGATCTTGGGCTGGGAAAAATTAAGAAAAGAAAAGATCAGAAAGGGAAGAGAGAAGAAAAAAATAGAGAGCAATAAAAAGAAGAAAACGAGAGAAAAAAAAAGAAGGAGAGAACTAAAAAGGGGTCTGAATCCAAAACCAGAGGCAAGAAAAAGCAATCTGAAACCTGTCTGAGGGTCAAACAATTTCAAAAACAAGCTTCACAGTAATTTTTTATCCTTTTTTTTCTAAGCTTATTTTTGTTTCTCTTTGGTTTGATTTCTACTTTGAGTCTAATATTTTCTTGGTTATAGTGGATATTTCAATGTTAGTGTTATGATTTAACTCGTTTATGAACATTGGCTATTGATTTGAGTCATTATTCATGCTGTTTTAAGAACCTGTCGATGTGAGTTTTACATCTGTCTGAAACCAGAGGGCGTGCGTCTGTACGATCAGACGCACGCCCTAACGTGTAGAGGCGCACGCCTCTACTATTATACTTTTTTAAATTTTTGACCGTTAGTGAAGCATGCGCCAGTCTATTAGAGGCGTGCACCCCTATTCGCAGAGACGCACGCCCATGTAACACAGAGGCGTGCACAGAGGCGCACGCCTCTGTGTTCCAGAATAGTTTTCTTTATCGTTTTTCATCTTTTTATTTAGTTTATGTTTCTTGAATGATTTAATTTCGTGTTTTAGATTCTATTTCGAGTAATTTATGATCTATTTTTATTTAATTACTGATAATTTCATTAGTTTTCTTTTTTTTATTGTTATTGTCAATAGTTAGTTATTTAATTCATTTCTTATGATGTTTTAATTATTTATTTGATAAATTTGTTTTATCTATATTGTTAAGGGTTGTAATCATCATTTCTCCTCCCCCCATTTCTTTATGTGTTTGTTTATTAATACTGTTAAAAGGGTTGTAATCATTTCTCCTCTCTCATTTTCTTTGTATGATTTATTTTATGTCATTTATGGATGTTTTGAATGTTTGGGGACTCAATTAAATTGCATGAAAATGGACTAATATCAAACTTGGACTAAATTATAAAATTTAGAAATTATTCGGATCAAAACAGCCATTCGCGTGTAATTAAGAAATAATTAAATAATTAAAAATAATAAAATATAAAACACAGACGGAGGCCGATCACAAGGTCGGGTGAGCCGCTAAAAGCCCATACCCAGTTTTCGGACCCAATCTCTGAGGACGGCTGCTGGGCTTCCTCCGTGGAATCTAGTTGCTGTAAAGTGTGTCCCGAGTTTTATCCAGGTGGTGACTCCATTCTCCAACCAAAGCCCTTTAAAAAGGCCCAACGTTGTACTCCTAGTAGGCCTTGAGCCCGGACAGTGCCGTGGTCGCTAAATACTTGGACGCGCGCTAAACCCCGCCGCCTACAGGTATCTTATTATCGGAACATTTTATAGTGTAATGATGACACGATGTCATTAAAATTTTATGCACATCTGCCAGTTTAACTAGTTGTTTTTGCTTTTCTTTAAACTTGTTTAATCAGTAACTATTGTAAATTTAAAAAAAATTCCAAGAAATTACTCTTTCTCTTTAACTTTCATTCGCACCTTGACACCGCGAAGACGATGATAATTTTCAAGTTTGTCTTTCATAATCATATCAGCTTCTACCTTAGTACCTCAGATGTAAATAAAAAATAAAAAAATAAAAACAAAAGCAAAAACTTCTCTGCATCATTTCAACTTCCAAAAAAACCTTAAAACCCTCAAATTACCAACACTGATATGCCAAAAAGTTAATGATGAAAATGGTGAGTTGAATTTATTGATTAAGTTAATGTGGTAATGAGATGAACGATCAATAGCTTATTAAATGCATTAGCTTTAGATGACTACTAAAAAATCCTTTAAATGCATTAGCTTTAGCTTCAAAGATAGAAAAGTTTCAATTTTTTTGTGGGTTTTTTTTATTTATAAAGACTTAAGTTTTAGCCAAATGGGAGATAGGTGCTCCAAGTTGTCACTCTGTTGGTGGCCATCTAATTGCAATCAAACCTCAATGTGCTTCCTTTGATCTTGGTTTATATAAACAATTTTAATTTACCCACATTTTGTTTTCTTGTTTCTTTTTACTTTTTTTTTTCTTTGATTTGATTTACTACTTTCAGATAACTTGTTTCTTAGTTTTAAAGAGTTTAGCTTGGACTAACTACGAGATGTTACTTAAGGTTTTAGTACTGATATTCTGATAATATAGTATCAGAACATGGTGACAAAGCTCCTAATATGGTTTATAAAGGTAGGCTTTAAGATGATGATCGCTGGAGCACCATCAAACACTTAACAAGTCTCCTTGGCCTGATTCTCGTCAGTGCCTAGTATGTTTTCTTTTATACTTTTTTTTTGCCAAAGTTTTCTTTTATACTTAGTGGCTTTGTTAAAAAAAATGATGACTGGGTGTGAATGAGTTTTTAGGTTTTTTTTTAATTTTTAGGAGGGTAAAGTAGTGGAGCAACTAAGAAATAATGGATTGGCCAATTTGATTAGATGTTGCTGTAGAAAGGGAGGAAAGGTTGCTGATAACTGAGTTTATGCCTAATGAGACCCTCTCTAAGCATCTTTTCTATTATAAGCTTTTACTTTGCTGCTAATTTCCTTCATTTAATATGCTAAGTATAATGGTTATGCTTGCTATTTATTTGTTTTCCTTTGAAATATTTCAAGCCAGCTGGTTTAAAGAGATCGTATCAACTGTAGGTTTTTTGGCTTATTAGCTTTCAAGTGTTAGATTTTTTCTGGGTTTTAGTACTTAAACTGTGATGGAGTCTTGAAATTTGAATTGGTTTAGGGGAGAACGAGCCTATGAAGTGGGCAATGATACCGAGAGTGGCTCTGTATCTTACTTAAGCATGAAATACTACAGCAATATAGGAATGACTTGTACCATGACCTTAATGCACAAAGAATTTTATTTGACCAGGTACTTTCTTCATTTTACATCCAATGAGAAAAATGAAGGCAATGCCTAGAATTGATAGCAAGGGAGCCATGTGTGGAGCTAACATCAAGGTTGATAATCAATCCAACATGCCTTATGTTGGTAGCGAAGCTAATTGGCACTCACTAAGCGGCTTTCAAGCCTAAGCCATCTGAATTATGTGCATAACTGATAAAATTTAGGGAAAAATGGTGTAACTAAGATTTTGGATGTATTTGTTTTGTGTTTTCTATGTCATGATTCTCCTGTTTATATTCTAATTGTTAAGCTTTAAAGATTCCTATTTATGATAGATGCCTAATTATAATGAGAAACAATTTGAATTTTAACTCTTTTCATTCCAACAAATTTCTAACTATAAACAAACCAAAGGACATAGTATAAATTGCAAAATCACTATAATTTAATTATCAATAGAAAAGCATTTATATATATTTTTTTAAAAAAGGTTAACTTGATGCTTTGATTTATCAATATATTTAGTTTTTCTGCACTAAATAATGTAGTGCATTCCATGGACCTAATTGTTTAAAGCTAATTAATAAATCAATCCATGTCCATAAAAATCTGCCATACAAAAGCAGAAACTATTATGCATAGTGATCTCAAAATAAAAGTAAATAAAATAAAACCAATACCAACTTTATTGGTTTTAAGGTGATTCTATTGTCAGATTTTTCATTGCTACGTTTTCCATGGTCAACATACTCTTTCTTCTCCAAGAGATACTGCAATAGCTATGATTAATGAAGATAAGAATAAAATTTTGTTACTTTATAACAAAAAAAAATATCAGTTTCTTTCTATAATCTATTTGTTTCCATAAGGGAAATATAAAGGAAGGTGAAGAAAGGTTAACCTTTCTTTCTCTAGTTTTTATGTTGCATAAAGTATATGGATTACAGTACTGTGTCTGTGTCAATATATGTAAGCGTTTAATCCTCTGTTTGTTTGGGTTTTTATCAAAATTGTGACCATAGAGATGATATAATTTTAAATAACTTGTGCCCACTATAACCGGTAAAAAGGAAACTGGCTATCTAAGTTACAAGTATTTTCATAAATGTCTATAAATAAATTATATAAATCCAACGATCAATAAATCTGATGACATGGTATCATCATGACACCGTAGAAAGAACCCTTATTATCCACAAGGCTGTTTTAGCCCATTACCTCCTTATTTCCCCTATAAATTTTGTCTGATTTATTATTTTGTATTTTTCATACTTTTCTGGACCCTGTGCTTTTTCCTTCAAGAATTTGTTTGGGAAAATTTAGTGAAATAACTTTCTTATATTATTCTGGCTTATTACCTCTACACTTCGCCCATCGAATTTTGCCAAATCAGACCACTTTTGTATTTTTGTATCTTTAGCTTAAGTACTTGGAGAAAATGCCTCCTAGCTTCCATGAACCTTAGGAAATGGCCCTTATATATTTCATTTCATCAATTCATCACTAGTTCATTAAGGATTTAAGCCAAATACTACTTTTAGCTCATTTCGGCCAATAAATCCTTGATTCTCCCAAGGATAACTTCTTATCAGAATAAGTTATGTTTGTATCTTGTAACATGTTTCTTTTTTGCCATGTTCACAATGGTGATGATCTTACTATTTTTTCTTCAATTTTATCAGGCATAATGGCTCTTGATACTTTATCCACTCCTCCCTTAGATCCATTACCCCCTACCTTGGATCCATTACCTCCAGCTTGCTTTTTTTGTTAGACTTCTCGTGCTACTCCTCAGGTATGTACTTCTATTTCTCTATATGTCTTACTTGTGCATTTCCATACCCTTAGCTTATACTTTGTTTGTTATGCTGTTTATACAGAATGTTAACTCTTGGTCCTCTATTAATGATGTGTGGATCATGGTGGATCCTGGAGACTGCTTCAAAGGTTCCCCCTATGGCTTCTTCAACTCTAGATAATGCTTCAAGACCAAGGATTCATTAAGGACTATCTTTAGCTTAGAGATGGGTACCCTCCAGAAGACCCAGAGATCCACATTCTTTCAGCTCTTATCACTTTTAAGCAGCATTTCAAGTTAGCTGCCATCACTGCTTTGAAGAACCAGATCATATGAGGCTTCTTTTGCTTGAAAAGGTATAGTGCAGCTCACTTGGCAGTTTATAGCCATCTCAATCTTTTCCATTAGGAGAAAGATACCTTATTTACTGAGCAACTCAAGTTGGAGCAAATCAAGGAAGAAGAAGCAGATAGAAAAGCAGTCTTCCTCTAAGTAACCAAGGACATTGAAGAACAGAAGGCCAATTAGCAGCTTTAAAAGCCCAAAAAGATGAACTTCTCTGCAATAGCAAAGAATTGACTTCCAAGTACCAGGATGCAGCCAAGACAACTCAATCTATTAAGAGATCTAGAAATTAAGAAGGATGCAGTCAAAGAGTGGTTGAACCAGGGGGAAGAGGCTATATGATTACTAGGCAGAAATACCTAGATGTTTGGGAGAACCTCAGGGGCTTTGACTTTGACTTTTTGTGACTTGATTACAAACTTTTATGCTGTTATGATACTTATGATGTTATCTAGTATTTTGTACCTTTCATATTGATTATTTAGAGCATGGATATCGTGGTACATCCTTTCAAGGATGACTTGATATTGTAGCTATCACAGAGCTTATTTCTACTTTAGTTTAGATTTTTTGAGCATATTTTTTTACTGTATCACTATTCACATCACACTTTACACCACAGCCATTCATTTTCATTATTAAATAGCCAATTTTCAGTAAAAATACTGCCAAAATTTTATAAAATTATTGTTCACTTATAAACTAACAAACTTCAAACAAACAAACAATAATACACCCAAATTTAACAAAACTAAATTTTATTTATTTATAGTGGCTATCAAACCAACTTACATACCCAAAAAGTAAAATTTTACCACCTTATACACTAAGTGGCAAACTTCGGGCCTGAGGCCAGTTACTCTTTTTTTTATTTTCCTTTTATTTCCCACTTAGTGGGAAATATTTCAGCACCACCTCCATTGCTTAGCATTTTAGTACAATCCCCTGCAATACAATTATTCTCTGAACCTCCTGTTATGCCTTATGTCCCCTGAGTGTTCAGAATTTCAGTAGTATTTTCCTCAACCTTCTAAATTATGAGGTCCTCTTTCTTTGCAATTACATCCTCTGTAGCTTTAGTCCCAATTTTGAATTTAGCCTCAGGTTCGATCTCTTGTTCATCTTTTCTCCTTTCAGGCTGGTGAAATTTCTTGTGCTCCACCCTATGCTACTGTTTGTTTGGTGGAACAGGTGGAGGCACCACAAATTTTAGTTGTTTTCTATTGAATTTTGGTGGCGGTCTCTTATCATCCCTCCTCGGCTTAGGTTTGTAGTTGTTTCTCAATATAGCCAGTGCAAAAGGATTTTTAATTGGTGCTGAAAACCTCCTATGAGAGACTGGTCTCCAGTAGCTTATGAACCTGTTGGAATTCATATTGGAAGGTTGAACCACCTTCTCTTTTTATCTGATCTTGTTATTCAAATCTATATTGATAGGATCGATTAATACCACCAGTGCCTCTTTTTTTGCTTTTATATTTGCTTCCACCTTTGGAGGTCGGGAAGAAGGCACACAGTCAACTTTCCCTTGAGGAATTTGCATGGGGTCCTGATGAAATGACATTTAGCCTTCAGGACTCTACACTTGGCCATCAGAAATTGTTATTTTATCAGATAGAATGTTGCCCCACAAGCCTTACACCTAGTTTTGAGGATTTGGTGGTTAGCCTTGAGGAACTTGTAAATTGCCCAAGTGAAATATTGTCTGACCTTAGGGTAATAATACTTGCTCTTAATGAACATTGCCCCCGGGCCTTTTTCTTATTGAACACCCTCATGTTTGTGAATTCTAAACTCAAAACTTGGATTTTCCTTGTTACCACCAAGAACCTGATTTCCATCATTAAGCTTAACAGGAGATAAATGTCTGGATTTTTCATAAGATTGAACCATCACCTTTGGAGTCACTTTAGGACTCATTTGCCTCAGATTCTTCAGATAGGCTTCATTAATCTTGATAAATGAAATTATTATCTTTTGAAAACTCTAGTTAATAGCACGGAAAGAATTTTGAAAAGTAGTGTTCATACGTGCTATCGAATCTCAGAGTTGCTTCATTTCTTCTAACAAGATGGTTTGGGCATCAGTGCCCTCAATAGTAGTTAAAGTAGTATTAGAATTTTGGCTTCAATATCTAAAAGTTGGTGCCTCGGTCCAAGTTTGATCCTGAGGCACCCATTCTCTGTAAGTTTGTTGCATTTGAGCACCTATTTTTACAGGCGTATTGGTCGGATTACCGACCTAAAAATTTATTTCTCCATTTTTAAAGCTGAACATTCCATTAGAATGTGTCCCACTAGGCATGCTAAAAGACTGTTGGTGTAATTTTTGTTAGACCAAATTTGAGCGTGCTAGGGGAGACTAATTTTCCAAATGAATTCTGACTTCTTCAGATGGGTGTGCATTCCCAAACGCCTTTACTATAATTTGCTTGAATTCCAACGAGTTTGTAAATTGTAGCAATAATAATTGATGAACAGTAATTATATAAGGAAAATTTGCTGGGGTAATGATAAATAAGCTTAGGGAAATGATAAATGTGAATTGTAATTAAGTAAAAGAAATACAAGTTTGCTAGTAAATTTTGCTAAAAGATATAGAAAATGACTATTAGAATTGATAATTTGCTAATAATTGGTTGATTGGATGATTGTCTATTGATTGATTATGTTGTTGCTTGCCTTCCTTTTATAATTCTTCAGCTTGGTATAAAAGTTGAGTCTCTGTTTAATTTTGCCAATAATTACCTCCATTAATTTCTATAACCTGCGTCCTTTGTGCTACTCCCATCAGCTCTTCAATCCACTGTTACTTTTTGGTTACCTCTAGAATTTTCTTCATCCAACACAGTGAATTCTTCAACAAGTAAATATAATTAGGCTGGGTTTAATGAAATGGGCTCATTTTAGGCATAAAAATTAATTTTGGGCCTAAAAATTAATATTGGGTATAAACAGATAGTAATATAAAGGCAATTTTAGATATATGTTGTTCTAGATTATTGTAAAAGTCATTGTGACAATAGTAGTCACGCACACACACATATATGTACACACATTCATACTAGATAAAAAATGTCAATAGTGACATGTAAATATAATTATTAATTAAAAACATTCTCAATTAAAATATCTATTTATATGAAGGAAAAAAATTATAACCTACTATTTTTATTATTTGAGCTTTAAAAATATATATATATGAAATGCAAATTGAAAATTTTGATAAGAAAAGAAGTCATTACTTGGTCTTCAAACTTTCAAACATTTATTTCATTTGATTAAGCACTTATTTTTATTTATACTTTATTAAGCCTTTATGCTATTATTGTTGTTTTATTAAAGGATAATAACATTGTAACACCTAATATCTTTCAATTTTTAAATTAAGTATAAGCTAATAAAAAGTTAATTATAAGTCTTAAAGCATTGAAATAAAATAAAATATATTGACGTGTCGATTTATTTAAGTGATCGAAGATATATATACTGCTAATTTAAACTTACTATGTCACCTAGTTAGCCATGTCATGTCTTCTTTCAAGTCAACTTTCCATTGCAAATAAAAAAAAAACACATATACACACACATAAAAACACAAAAAAAAAAAGAAGCAAACTACATATTCTTCCTCCCTCTTTCTCCTCTTCCACTATCATCTTTTTAAATCATGACTGTTGTTATTCACCAAATATGTATATAACTTTCTTAATGTCCTCTATTAACTCAATTTACCCAACTAAAATGTTTTTTAAAAAATATTACCATTATCGCCTCATTCATGTTGTCATTATAGTACCACCACCACTGACAATTATTGTTCAATATTCAAATCACTCTCAAACCTAATGAACTTTAAAGGAGATGAAGATTTTGATCTTTTGTATTTATTTATAACATCTACTTGAAATGAGTCTTATTATCTCATGGCAATTGTAGAGAAGAAAACAACTTGTTGCTCAAATTTTTACAAACTGAGCTCAATCAAGCGAGCATGCCATAGGAAGGTTTTTTCCTTAATAAGATTCTAACTTCTTTAGACAAATTGTGAGTTCTCAAGCACCTTTATCGTAATTTGCTTGAGTTCTAACGAAATTTTTTATGACTTTTAACAGTTAAATAGTGAACATGAATTAAATAATTTGTAAAATAGGAATTTTATTGATGAAATGCTTACATGCTTGATGAAATGAGGAAATAAATTTAAAATTAACTAAAAAAATAGGAAATTAGCAAAGAAAATATAAAAATTGTTTAAATAAAAAAGTTGCAAAAAATTGCTATTTTGAGTTGTCTAATGATTTTTTTGATTTGGAGTTTATTAATGCCTGATTAGTTCTGTCTCTGATGCTTTTATAAGTGGTGAATGTGAACTTTTCTCTTGAACCTACAAGCACAAGAAAAACTAAGATAAACATGGGATCTTCGATCCATAGGCTCTCCGATGCTTAAGTTTTAAAGAAATATATTCAAAATGATATAATACTGAGAAATATGAGCCTTTATATAGGCATAAAAGAGACATACCTAATCTAACTCGAATTAGTATATTGAAAATCCTTGTCCTTTACTAATTAAGTGACTTTATCCTTATCATATAATAATCCCATATGGATATAAAATCCTCTTTGGGCTTGAACTTCTAGGCCTGCGCCCATATAGGCCTTCTAGGACTATCAAAAGTCCCCTCCAATTGTATCGAATATTTATGCTCGAGAAAGGTCATCGTCATTTCGTTATTAAAACTCTCATCATAGATGAATGGTAATAATACTCATCTTATCCGATTCTCAAAAGAAGCGTTCTTTGTATTAAAGCTTTGTACTATTTAAGCTAAGATGGTATTTTTTATGAACGAAGATTCTCTTTTCGAGCCTTTGAGAGGTTTGTTTCTATGAACCTTAAGAGATTACTTCTTTTATAGAACATGTTATGAGCCTTTTTCAGTACTCGAGTCTTGAGACATTCGTATCTTGCGCATGTTTGAGAATTTGAATTCTTTAAAAATTCTAAGTGTCTTACCAACTTCTGAATCCATCCTTATCTAGAAGGGACTTATCAGTCTAAGCATATGAACATATGGATAGCTATTGAGCTTCCACGTATCCTAGTGTACTCTGTAATCAAGGAAACTCTTCAAATTCCCTTGCGACATTTTAATACTTTTGTGTTCCTAGCGTACCCTTTGTCTTGTTAAATGGCAATTCATAACCATTGAGGGCATTTGAGGAATACTAAAATTATTCTTCCATTATAAATTTATCATCCATCACTTTCACTTTACATAAAAGATTATCTCTCTAAAAACCTCTTCTTTCGCTTAAGAATCCTCTGCCTTCTCTCTAAAATTTTCCGGCGATAAGAAGCTTGTATCTGTAGTTCTTGAGGTTCTAAGGTTACTCTCTTTCCCTCTTCTTTTATTTTGATTATTAAATTTAAACCTCACTTATTTTGTGAAATGGCTCCTAGATTGCCCTTAGATCCTTCCGAATTCCCTCCCTAACTCCTTAAGGGAGTAATCCACATGTTTAGGAAGAAATATAAAATTCCTAAAGAATACAAACTATTCGAGGCCCATCCCATATTAGGGCCCATCATAACCCAAACAAGGAAAGCAAGCATAATAGAATAGTTGTCTATGTTGATCAACTAGAGGGAGGCCTTTGGTTCCCTCTAGACTCATTCTTAAAAGACTTCTTTCGTGCTTATGCTATAGCCCCCGGATAATTACATCCTAATGGGTATGGATTTCTAACAACTTCTGTGAATTGGTTCATTCGCAAGGTTGCAAACCATCGGTACAGATGCATAGATACATGTTCTCTTTAATAAAGAAGAAAGGTGATCTGACCTATTCTATGTCTGCCATACCTGGCTTTGGCTTGTTTAAAAAATTGGCTGATATTAACTGATCATAGAGAAATCAGTTCTTTATCATTAAGCATGAATCCAATTTCCTCAATATTCCAACAGTATGGGCAAACGAATCCCATATTATAAAATGATCTTCAGAGTTTATAAAGAACGATCTTCCTCTACTGGCTGAACTTCATTCTCGATGTTCCGTGGTGGAACCTTTTGCTAATACTTATGTTGAGAAGTTCATTTATAGACATGAGCATCCATCAGATACTGGTGTTTATAATATCATAAGAGAAATTCCTGAGTCTGGAGGTATTTTTCTAACTCTTCTTTTGTACTTTTGTAGATGGCTAATATCATTGATGTTTATAGAGGGTATTAATGATTATGTAGATGAGATGCCAAAACCTGATGATCGCCCAGAACCTTCACTGAGTGTTGAAGATTACGGCATTCCACTATCTCCCAAGTTTACTGCCTATCCTTCAGAGAAAAAGGGAAAACGACCAAGGGGTTCTGAAGATACCTACGAGCCTAACGTAGATGGGGGTGAGATTCATTTCAAGCGACCGAGAGTCGAAGGATGCCCTAATCCCATCTCTTAGTTTGAGAGTCGTGTTGAGAATTCGAGCATCCTTAACCCGATTATTCGAGGTTATCTTTTAAAATGCTTATGACTGAAGAGAGACATAGCTAAATGGGATTGTATTAATAAAAACTATCTCAAAAGCCAAGTGTTCTTAAGTTTGATTGAGGTAATCAGCTTGTATTATAATTAATGAATTCTTTATGAAGTTATTAACAATTGTTTCCTTTGACAGGCTGCACAAGGAATCCTAAAGATGGATGATGTTCTCTATATTCACAGGAGCAAGTGCAACCTAAATGAACAAATGGTTAATGAGCTGAGGATTGATCATAAGAGCAAGCTCTGAGGAGTGAAGGAAATTCTTGACACTGTTGGGACTGAGAGGGATATTGCCCATTCGGAGAGGGATAATGCTCTTTTAAGCCTAGAGCAAGAGAAGAAGAAAATTGAGGATCTTCAAAGCTCTCTTTTTTGACTAAGCAAAAGAGTAACTGATCAAGATAATGAGATTCAACAACTGAGAATCTTGTCAGGGTAAGAAAAAGTAGTTCCAAGGGATTACAGCCAACTTTGTGCAGGCACTAAAAATGGAGTGCTAAAAGGTACTCGTACAGCAACATCCTGATCTTAACTTCACCCCAATTACTAAGATAATATTTTGTGAATAGGGAGAGATGGTTAAGAAGGAGAGATCAGCTATGGTCTCAAGTATGGGAAGTTAATCTGCGGATGGTGATACTAAGAATATTGCTGGCGAGCCCTCTAGAGCTGTAGACATTCGTGCTGAGGACACTGCTCTTGACAAAGCCCTCGTTCATGCTCTTTCGATCCAGAAGGATTCATAGTTTAATGTAATAGCAATGTGCCCTTAGCGAGAAGTTTAACTGAGCTTAACTATTTTTCTGAATCTTTTCGTGTTCACGCATAAATTGAAAATGCAATACTCGCAAGTATACGAGATCGAATTAATAGTATATGGTACGTACAAGTGTCGTTCCCATAGAGAATAAATGAATTAGCCACAGATTAAATTTATTTAAAACTTATTTAAGACTCAATTTTATTACAAACAATTTTTACTTAATAAAATAAAATTTAAAATTGTAATCTAATAACTTTAACTAAATTATAAAAATGTTCATACTAATTTCTAAACAACAAACACACGTAAAGCAATCTAAGCAATTGTTAGGAATTATCTCACAAATCATTTTCCATGTAATTAAATTATTCTTCAAAGCCATGCAATTTCTTGGATTTAATAATGTATCAACTTACTCTTTTGATTATAAATTGTTTAAACATGCATTCAACAATTTAAATATCATGGCTTAACTTTCATCCTCACTCATAATAATTTAAATCAAGCATACATATTATAAAGCAAGTTTATCC
>CATIWO010190854.1:0-11126 GCA_949673435.1 Macaranga tanarius
AAATTACCTAGTGAGTGGATAAAAATATTACTTACATTTCTATCATAAGAAAACCTTTTTAATTCACTTTCCAATAGTTTCAGCAATAATAATCAAATGAATTTAAAATACTTTAAGCAGAGTCAAATAATCGTATTATTCAAAAATAACCACATTCAGGCACGATCCTGAGTTAACCCTCGAAATTCCTTTTTATTTGCCATAAAATATTACTAGCATGTGAAGTAAATAATTTGACTAAATACACTATAACTTTCCTCATATATAGCTTATCAACTTATCTTACCCACATAAAATATCATTATATCAACCATTCTATTAACTCCTTTCCACACTGATCTTATAAATGAAATGAATCGATACTTACCGACCTCTCACTTATATGACCAGAATTTCAATCACAAAGTAATTCTTATATAACTTAGGTAATATACTAAAAGATCAATCGATAAATGAAACAACTAACCACACTACAATACATCCTTCTATAATATACTTAACCAGGCTCATAATAAGATCATCATTAACATATACCATCCATTCATAGTCTATTTATTTAAAAGTATTATATACCTATACATGTGATCACAAGCGTAGGAAAATTCAACGCTATATCATCTCGTAAGTATTTATTCATATTTAATACTCAAGGTACTGCTACTTAAGTGTGATCAATACTTAAGCTCATGATGACTCAAATGTCAATCTAATTTGATATATATATCTGGCCCCAGGCAACAGCTCTATATATATCCAGATGTAGTCTTACATCTATATAATAAAGTATGTACCCGGCCCCTGGCAATAGCTATACATATGTGTACCTGGCCCCTAGCAACGGCTATACACACTCACCATCGTTAATTTATAAGATAACATATGCATCCAGCTCCAGGCAATGGTTATGCACACTTACCATATGTATCCGACCCCAGATAATGGTTATGCACACTTACCATATATATCCGGCCCCAGGCATTGGATATACCCATATATAGTAACATATGTATCCGGCCCCAGGCAACGACCATACATATTTACCATCTTGCATTTATATGGTAACATGTATATTCAGCTCCAAGCAACGACTATACACATTTACCAATCACATCTACATGGTAACATGTGTGTGTCCGGCCCTGGGCCACGGCTATACACACTTACCACACCTACCATGTCCCTGGCATGGATTTACACCTTAAATGGTAGTATGTGTATTCGGCCCTAGGCTTCGACTATACACAACTACCCAATTCTGCCATGTCTTATACATGGGATCTCTCACTCTTAGTGCCATACACACTTAAGACTATATTTGCAACTAAAACTTTGAATCCCTAAATGGAGGTCTAAATAATTAAATTTGGATATCAAAATAAGGTTCGTTAGGTTCCTTAGACAAAGGCCATATAGATCTTTGAGTTAGCTTCAATTTGATATATTACAAGTCCCGTGACTCATCCTATGCCGAAAGTTAGGTCCTCCTTAAGCAACGTTGCACATCTCGACCATCCAAATTTGAGTGTTCATCAATTATCAAGCTAGTATAATTATCACATTCATTATAAAAGGCATAATTCTGCCATTTGATGTTCTTTATCAATTATTCATAATAATTTAGTCTCTTAATTTGAGACTTATAAATCTCATGTCATTTCATCAATTGGAAGTATTTTTCAATCATTTTTTTGTTCTAGTACATTATTCCAATGTTCGATTCAAGATACCATTCAAAAAATTGAAGTTTACAGCTAAACGGGTCGCGAAACAGGGCACAAGGGTGCATACCTGAGTCATAGAGGCGCATGCCTCAAGCACAAGGGCGCCCACCTCTATTCTCAGAGTCGCAAGCCTCAATTTAAGGTGCCCACCTCCCCTTTGTGCAGACGTATGCCTATACGAATAGGCGTACGCCTCTATTCTTCTGGAACATGAATATCAAAGGAAAATTTATAGAATTTTTGGTTCAAAACTCAATATAACAACCCCAGATGATCGTAAATCATGCATATAACATCAAAACTCAATTAAACATACCAAAAACGACATATATCATTCTTAATCTAGAAGAAAATATTAAAACCCTAGCATTTACATACAAAAATGACTTAAAGTTAAATTTGAATCAAAAACCCATAACAAATTCAGTTCCACTCACTGATTTCTCCTACGGATTCTTCTTCTTCCTTGCTGAATTCAGATTTTAGGGTACAGAGCTCCTTCTTCTTTCCTTTTTTTTTCTTCCTTTTCTTCTCTTCTTTTCTTCCTTTCCTTCTTCTCCTTCTTTCCATGTACATGGCCATTCCTTCTCCTGTAAAAGCTAATAACTCCACTTTCTTCTTTCCACTTCAATCCCTCATCTTTCTTTTCCTTATCTCTTAATCCTTCCACTTGTAATTCTTTCAATCAGGTCCTCGTTTCTTATACAATTACTTCTTTCCAAACTTCTATTTAATAACATCAAACTTTATTTCTTATTAAAATATTACTTTCTTCCTTACCAAAATAATAAATATTAACTCCCACCAATATCAATTTAATACATGAGAATTAACTTATTAACTATTTATCCGAAATAATAATAATTAATTCCAAAGAATATTAATTTAATATAATCAATTAATCCTTAATTATCATTAACTTAAATTAATCCGGTTCAAGGACACGGATTTTACAGCAGCTACTAGCTATTTTTACTTAAAACCACTATGGATTTGATCAACTATATTTTGGAGATTTTTTCCATTAGCTGATAGCTGATTTGAATTTATTTTTTATTTGAATTATTTTATTCTTATTAAAAATAACTAATAAAAAATAATTTATTTTAAACTAAATGTATATAATTAATTCTTTTATAATTTGTCATAAAAAAATATTATTTCAAATTATACTTAATAGTTATATTAATTATAATATTTATATCTATAATTTTTTTTAAAAATATATGAATAAGATTTATATTTGAAGCTCATTTTAAATAATTTTCATTAATAATGTTAATGATGCATAAATTTAAAGTAATATATTACATTTATTACTATATAATATTTTTTAAAAATTTACATTGCTAAAAAAATATTATAAGAAATATATGATATTATATTTAAAAATAAGTTATATCCTTAATGGCCATTTGACATACTAACAAAAATAGCTAATAAAATTTTACCAAATAATTTATATTTATCAGCTACCAGCTATTAGCTATACATTATTAGCTATCCACAACCGCTATCAACCATTAGTTACTATAAACAATTAAACCAAATAGACTTGTAATGTTAATACTAATTTATATCACAAAACTACGTAGGTTTGACACTTAATAATTTCAATTATATTTACTTAATATTGATATTGATTTACACCAAATTATATAATTTTAACATGAAACTACATATTATTTTTATTATACTTAAATATTAAAATTATATTTGCTTAACTCTAGTATTTAGATTAATTTATATATACTTATTTAATATTAATACTTAACACTAATATTTAATACTAATTATATTAAATTATATTTACTTAATACTGGTGAACTTCTTAAGGAACTAACAAACAAGCCTGCTCACGAGTTTTTTTTATGAACTTGTTAATAAGCTGGTTTGCGAGATGACTCATGAGCTTATTTACAAGTCTGTTTGTAAGTTTAAATGAGCCAATCTTGAGAGAGCTCAAACTCGGCTGGGTCATCAAATGAACTTTAAAATGAAGCTCGAAATCGGCTCGTTTAACTTAACAAACAAGTTTGAATGAGTTTTTTTCAACTCGAGCTCCGAGTAGTTGACGAGCAGTTTGCCTTATTTACACCCCTAGACATTAGTTAGAATACGTTCAGTTCAACTGATTTAGGTAGCTGATAGGAATAACAGTAACTTGACGATTAATTGTTTTTATCCAAAAGAGTGTCAGTTTTGATTAGCTCTATTTTAAAACTTTCTTACAAGCTAATAGCCTATTTAATTGTTGAAAGTTGAGTAGACTAATGGTATAACTCCCTTCAAGGCATAAATAGGTCAATGGTTTAATTCTTACTTTTCCTTCCATGTTCAAAAAATATAGCTTATTTTAAATCATATTATATCAGCAGCCACCTATACTTGTATGAATTTATCATTTTGCCCCTTATACTTCTAGTTTTGCCAAATTAACACCTCAACTTATTTATAACCTATTATATAAATATTTGTTTATATTGTTGACAAGATATACGGGATCACATGTTAGCATACATATAGTGAAAAAGTGGCAAATTCATGAAATTACAGAGGATAAAGTGGTAAATTCATGCAAATATATACATTTAATTATATAATAGGCTATAAATAAATTTAGGTGTTAATTTGGCAAAATTAGAAGAATAAGGGGCAAAGTGACAAATTCATGTAAGTACAAGTGACTACAGATATATTATGCCTTTATTTATTTTATTTGAACTATATTACTCCTATTAAAAATAACTAATAATAAATATTTTTAAATTAAATTCATGTAACTAATTTTTAATTCATGATAAAATAAATACTATTTTAAATTATAATTAATAATTATAATATCTATACCTTTTTTTTAAAAAAAAAAATTATACTAGTGAACTTTATATTTTATATTTTATTTTTAAATAGTATATATTAATAATTTTAATAATATATAAATAAAAGATAATAAATTATTTACTACTATATACTATTTATAGATAATTTACATAATTATAAAATATTATAAAAATGTTACAAAATAAATTATACCTTTAATAATCACTTGATATATGAACAACATCTAATAAAATTTTACCAAAAGGTTCAAATTTATTAGATGTTAATTACTCACCACATTTATCGATCAGCTATCATTTGTTATATATCACAATAATATGTGTGAGATAAAAAAAAAAACTATTATTTTATGTTTATAATTATAAAAATTGAGAATAATTTATTTATTATTTATATAAATTCAGAAAAATAAATATATAGTTATTTTTATTAAATGTTTGACGATGAATTTTAAATTATGTACTAATATTCATTGTTTGTAGTTGAGATTTTTTAAAAAAATTTTGTATGTGTGGTAAATATTTTTAAAAGTTTTGTAAATAAATTTTTATTAAGTTAATATTAGTTATTAAAAGTTAAAACAATAATTTTAAAAATATATTTTCAAAAATATAGTTGTTTATGAAAACTCTAAATTGGAAGATTAGCTACTAATTTATAGATTTAACAAAATAGTATAATCATAGTTATTGAGGAGTAAATAATAACCACTTATAAGCCCTTCATTTTTTTTTATGTAAATAAAGTTCCATTAATTGGAAAATTCCTCAATTCAAAACAATGTGGCAAGACATGATTTTTATTTGGTTGTATATTATTATTATTATTATTATTATTATTATTATTATTATTATTATTATTATTATTATTATTATAAATAATTTTATTGTCATAAAAATTGAAATTGAATTTTTAAATTATCTAATTTGAATGTATTACATTTAATAGTCAAATTTAATATATATATATATATATATAATTTTAATATTTAACCATTAAATATAATTCCCTCAAAATAGAGTTATAAAACAAATTCAATTCTCTATCTATCAAAGGATTTAATATCCCTAAAAGAATTCGATCTCGTCTTGGAATGGTCCACTTTTATTTTTTATTATTATTATTATTATTTTTTAACAAAAAGAGACAAAGCATGATTGACTATTGCTGTTTGTGTAGCTATTTCAACATCAATGAGTAAAACATTATAGCATATGCCACCAATCTAAGCAGAATAGTCTTTGAAGAGTGACGACATTTTTTTTTAATATTTTAGCCACATTATTTGAAATCTTGATCAGTGTCACTTGCTTTGAATTTAGCAATATGACACTCCAATACAAAGTTATTTGCAGAATTAAACAAAAGGAATGTCCATGTCTTGGAATTTTCTAATTTTGACCAGAAACTTTTTTAAGAAGATACCATAACAGTAGATTGTGTTATAGACTTTATGAAGGTCATTTTTTTGGGCTATTTATCAAAATATGGTCCAAATTTTCATAAATATCAAATTTTTGGTTGTAAAAAAAAAAAAATTCTAACTTCTATGGTTCTTTTTAAAAAAAAATTCCAATTTTGTGATAGTTTTTGATAATGTGGCGTTGGGCCAGTCAATTCGCCAGTAGCACTGGCGAAATGCTTTTTTTTTTTTTTTTAAACAGGGCATTTCGCTTGTGTCAGAGGCGAAATGCCTCAGGCATTTCGCCTCTCACACAGGCGAAATGCTTTGTTTTTTTTAAAAAAAAGCATTTCGCCAGTGCTACTGGCGAATTGACTGGCCCAGCGCCACATCATCAAAAACTACCACAAAATTTGAATTTTTTTTAAAAAGAATCACAAAAGTTGGAATTTTTTTTTATACAACCACAAATTTGATATTTATGAAAATTTGGACCATATTTTGGTAAATAGCCCTCCACGGTGCAGTCATTTTTTCACTTATCGGCAAAACTATAAAAACAAGAAAAGTACAGCAGGTAGTCGAGTGAGTGGTGGCAAGTTTGTTCATATTTTTGCCTATTTCATGCTTATACACACATGGATAATGGATTGCATTAATTATTTTGTTCCACAGAACCGAGAAGACATATGAACAGCATCAAATCATATGTATACGATTCCTGCAACAACTTTAATTTCCTGAATTCAGTTATGAAATTAATCACTACTGTTATAGGGAAAATATAGGCATTCGTCTGAAACAAAATAAATAAATTAATAAATACTTGCACTCAATTTGCGCCATTCCATCTGCTCATAGATCCGAACTCCAAGAAGATTACTTTTGATCAAATGCAGTTCCTTGGCAACGTCTCCCATGCTCATCCTTTCTTTTGGCAATTCTTTGGAACAAGCTATTCCAACTTTCAAAGCTGCCATCAAGCATTCTTTCTCATTTGCGCTCGTTCGCCTCAAGCACCCACTCTTATTTATTTCTCCAGATATTGTTTCTGCTGCTTCTGTTTCTCCTGGAAGAAGAATTGGATCCACAATCTCATCAAGCCTTTCCGGCAATCCATTCTTCACAAACTCGTAAAGATTTAATCCATTTTTGAACATTTCATCGGTTGGCCTTCTTCTTGATAACAACTCTAACATGAGGATCGCAAAACTATAAACATCCCCCTCTTTTGATACCTTTCCACCCATTCCGTACTCTGCATTAAATACAATTTGGCCTGTTAGCTACAGATCATTTCATTGTTTACAACTTATGGTTGGATGATCATTTAATTATTCCAAACAGGAAAAAAGGGATAGTTATTACCTGGAGGAGCATAGCCAATAGTCCCCTTCATCCCAATTGAACTTGTCTGACTCAGAGATGTATCATTGGCAGCCAACAAGAGCCTAGACAATCCGAAATCACTTACGTGCGCCACCATGCTATCATCAAGAAGAATGTTACTCGGCTTCAAGTCGCAATGAATGATGGGACTTTCACAAAGGTCATGAAGATAATGCATTGCAGATGCCACATCAATTGCAATGTTCAACCTTTGAAGGAAATTCAAGCTCACTGTTTCATTGTGGTCCTTATCATCATAAGCAGGATGCAACCACTTCTCTAAGCTTCCCTTTTCCATGAACTCATAAATCAGAGCTTTGAATTCATTGCGTTTATTATCCAAGCTGGAGCAGTATGTTAGTAGCTTTACAAGATTCCGATGCCGAACATTCCTCAGCACTCTGCATTCTGCCATGAAACTCTTGGCAGCACCTTGTTCTTCAAGTCTCAGAACCTTAATGGCTACTAGTCTTTCTACTTGCTTGAGAAATCCTTTATAAACAACACCGAATCCGCCGGATCCAATTAAACAGTCAGATGAGAATCCATTTGTTGCCTGATGTAGATCCCAATACGTTACCTTTTCTGGGAGGTCCTCCAATAAGGGTGACGCAGGAGAGATGATCTTCTTTAATTTTTTTCTTTCAAGAGCAAAAAGAAAGACTAGGACCAAAACAACAAATAGAATCACGCAGGTGATTATGACTGCTAGCTTTAAAGCATGGGCCTTTTGTTGCTTAGTAACTTTGGTGCGACATTTTGGCAGATGGAGCGGTGGCACACCTCCACAAAGCTTATTGTTGCCAAGGAGCGACAGTGCAGTTGCATTTGTGAAAACTCCTCTTGCAGGAACGTCACCCTCAAGATCGTTGAAAGAGAGATTCAAATATAACAGAAACGGAATGTTTTGCAAATCCTGAGGGATTTCTCCAGTAAAATTATTTCTTGAAAGATCCAACGCTTGGAGGCCTCTCAAAGAGGCAAAAGTTGAAGGGATGGTCCCTTGGAAAGAATTTCCTTGCAAATACAGATATTCCAAGGTCAAGCAATCACCAAGCTGGCTAGGAATTTCCCCGGAAAGCCTGTTTCCAGAAACATCGAGTGTGTTCAAATTTGTTAGCTTCCCTATCTCCATAGGCAGGCTACCTGTGAATAAGTTATGGGACAAGTTGAGAAAAAGTAAGGTAGAAATGCCCAAAAGCTCGCGTGGTATGCTTCCATTAAGAAGATTGTCAGATATGTCAAACGATTGAATACTCTTGCAGTTGATAATGCTAGAGGGGATGCTTCCTTCCAGCTTGTTATGTGCCAGGAGGACAAGATAAAACCGAGTGAGATTACCTATGTTGGTCGGAATCGGACCTGACAAACTATTTCCATCCAGAAGAAACACTTGCAACTCTTGCAACTTTTCGAAAGAAGGGGGAATGGTACCTACGAGAAGGTTGTTACGTAAGGATAATGCAGTCAAGTTGCTGAGATTCTCTAATTCTGTAGGAATATTTCCAGATATCTGATTGTTGCCAAGATATAGTCGGCTGAGTTGAGCAGACAAATTGCCTATGGAAACTGGTAAAATGCCACCAAAATTGTTATAACCCAAATCCAGGAGTGCCAGGTTGGTACAGTTTTTCAAAGGCGTAAGGAAAAGCCAGTCTTTTGTCGAGTTACTTCCTAAATAGTTGTTGCTGAGGTCCAACCACCGGAGACTCTGTAGATAACCTAGAGTGCTCGGAACTTGGCCCATGAAATGATTGGAACTAACATCAAGCACTTGCAGTTGAGAAGCATTGAACAATGATTCGGGAACTGACCCTGAAAAATCATTTACAGGGATTACAAAAAAATGGAGATTTGGGAGAGAAAGGCCCACATCCTCCGGCAGACTCCCATGTAGTTGGTTTCCAGTACATGAAAAGGATTTGAGGGATGAAATGTTAAGAAGAGATGGAGGGATAGTACCGGTTAGGTGATTGCCTGACACAGAGAAAAATTCTACACTTGTTAGTCTGCTCAATTCATTTGGGATATTGCCCACTAAATTGTTGCCTCCCACTGAAAAGGAGACGAGCGATGTAAGGTTGCCAAGCGAAACTGGAATTTTTCCTGCAAGATTGTTGGCAGCTAGTGATAGCCTTTGGAGGTTTGCTAGACCCCCGAGCTCCACTGGGATTTTTCCAGTTAGATTATTATAATGTAAAATGATTGTCCTAAGTTTGGAGCAGTGGCTCAAATTCGCAGGGATTTCACCCTCCAATAACGTATTATTATTGAGAAGCAGATGCTGCAGTCGAAATAAATTGCCAACCTGTTGTGGAATATGGCCGCTCAAACTGTTGTTTTGGAGGTTAAGGATTTTAAGGAAACTTAAGTTGCCAATGTGTGGTGATACAGATCCCATCAGCTTGTGCCCTGTTAACACCAAGGATGCAACTCTCTGATGGCGGCGACTGCACGTGACTCCGTACCAGTTGCAGAAAGGGACAGAAGCATTCCATGAATGAAGCACTCCGTATGGATCACTGGATATCCCTTGTTTAAATTTTAGCAAAGCAAGTGGATCGGTCTCATTCCCAGCTGAAGCATTGGCTTGCTGGAAGTTGATTACTGAGAGGAAAACAGTGGCTACTTGAAGATAGAAAGGAGAAACCATACCTAGTGGTGGACGCAAACTTGGATGATTGAACTTCTCCATCTGGTGTACTGTTGCCTATGTGGCTGGTGAGAATATTTAGTGCAGAGTTGCAGTGCAACAGCAAAATAAATAGAGTATACATATACATCTGCAAGTAAAATCTTCTTTTAGTCAAAAGTCACTTCACCATATTTCTTTTCCTTGTAACCTTTACATTAGCATCAACGGAGTGCAAGAAACCATTAGCATTAGCAAGAAGTGAAACTTAATTCACCATTTACCAAAAAAGAATAAGATTCTGATCACTATATTTATAACAAAAATCACCTAGAGAGAGATTGCTAAATCAGAAGTATAGTAAACTAATGAAAAATCAAGAAAAAAAAATATATGATCTTTTCTTTATTTTATTATTAGCATTCCTCGTGAATTTTAACCAAATTTTTATAAATTAATATTTTTAATGTTTAACAATTTTTAAACATTTTTAATGTTTAACAATTTTTAAATTTATTATATATATATATATTAGGGCTGAGCACGGGATGGATAAAAAACCGAATCGAACTGAAAATCCGAACCGATAGATAAAAAACCTACTGGAACTGATTAATTTTAACCCGAACCGAATGAAACCGGACCGTTTTACTAATCTGGTACGGTACTGGAGATTTGTTAAAAACCGTACCGAAACTGGTACCGAACCGAAAACCGAATATAGTACTAGATATTATATGAATAAATAATATATATATATATTATTAACAAAATTAAAATTATTAATTTCATTATTATTACTATTATAACAAATATTTAAATTACTTAAAATAAAATATTATTAAAATAAAAAATAAATTATTAAACATAATAAAAATTTATATATTTTTAGTAATAGTATTATTAATAAACGTTATAATATAAATTGGTATTCATATTAAGCAATAATACTAATTATTAATTAAGAATAATTTAAATACTAAGTATATTTTATATACAATATTTAATTTAATATTAAGTAAACAAACACAATGAAATATTAAAGTTATATAATTTAGCATGCATTAATATCAATAGTAAGAACTTACATAAATTTGGTGTAAATTATTATTGATAATTTAATATCATCAAATTTGAT
>CATIWO010190905.1:0-10449 GCA_949673435.1 Macaranga tanarius
GTAAATAATTTTTTTTTTGGGAAAATTTATAAATTTTTATTGGCTTAAAATTTTAAAAAATCACAATAAGTGCAAATTTCATTAGTTTTTATTTTTCTAAAAAATAATTTTTTATTAAAATTTTTATTTAAAAAATTGTTTGAGATGATGACAATTGAGCTTTGATTTATAGACAAAATTTTTGTAAATGAAGTTCTACATTTATCATGTCAAATACAAATTATTATTTTTTTTTGCATATAACAGTAGCTGTCTCTACCACTCTAGAGCACAAATTATATCCGTCTTCAGAGACCGAGAACAAATTATATCCATCTTCACAGACCGAGAAGGTAAAGGTGTAGGTGCCAGAAGCCTGACATGACGGGCACGTCTTAACCAAACGCAGGACAATAACAACAGCAATAGCAATATAATCAAACAATCTAACAATTCCCAAACCTCCTGCAAACCACCAGCCATCGTATCTATTGTCAGGCACATTAAATTAATAGTAAATCTCTTTTAACTTAAACTCTTTTGGGGTTGTTTGTGCAACAACTTACACTTTGTTTGGAATGGAGGAAAAAGAGGGAGAAAGAAAAATTTGGGAGTAAAATAAAGGAGGAAAAATATAAATGTTTGTTTGTTTTGAAAGAAAATATGTTTTATTTTCCTCAGCCTTGTGTCTCTCCAAATTGGAGAGAAAATAGGGGAGAAAGAGGGAAAATGATAAAATTGACTATTTTACTCTCATTTGTAATAAATATTATTTTTTTAGCATATGGGCATAATAGTAATTATCTCATACTCTACTTTTCTTTTTTTAAAATATTTTATGTTCCCAATAAAAAAAGTACAACAACTTTCATTCCTCCCTATATTATTTTCCTTCAAATCCAAACACAAGAAAGGAAAATAACATTATTTTCCTTCATATTTTCCTCTCTATTTTCTTTCCTCCATTTCCAAACAAAGGCTTAGTGTTTAGAGTTATCAAAAGATAAAAAAACAATCGATTTATTTATTAGTGGAAAGATGACGTGGCAGTAGCTTCCACATTTAAATATGTAGCATCTAATGTATTTTTAATGTGGCAAATACGATTGACATGTTATCAGACCAATTGAAGAAGATTTTTAAAGTGACCGACATGTCAGCAATTTTTGTCAATTTTGACGGATTAGGACTAATACAATAATTTATAAAAAGTTTATGAACTCAATTGAAAAACTTATATCTTATAGGACTTAATTGAAAATTTCATATATCTTTTAGGACTTATTATGTCATTATCCCATTTTGTATTGTAGTGTGACGTTGGCTAGATCTGGGGTGGAGTGGCTTTGAATTAATGCACTCGGGCTCATTTGCAACGCCGCCCTTTTGGGGATAATTTGTTTATGATTAATGCAATTATGCTGATCTAACGGTCATGATTGGATGTTATAAGATCTGAATTTCAAATTTTCCCGATATGATCAATTGCAAATTTAAAAAGTTTGATTTGAGTGGCTGTAGACGATTATGCCATGCAAATAATTTAGTGGGTATGGAGAATAATTTCTTAAGTCCATAATATTTATATTTTGCTCTAATAAATAATAAAAGAATTCAAGCTTTTTTACCAATGTATAATTTTATTTCAAATTTTTATTTTTGATGAACTTTATTTTTTAGTTGCAATTTTGATAAACTAATGGAGCTCATTTCAAATACTCATTTTTGTGTTTTTAATTTTAATTTGAAAGGTTGAAAATGTTGTAATATTTGACATTTTTAAATTTTATTTATTTTGAATTTAAAATTTTAATTGAGGTGTAATTCATGTCATTTTAAAATACAAATGTTTATTAGTATTAATAGAAAAAGAATGTCCAAAAAATGACAAAGAAAAAAAAATTTTCATCAAACGTAGCCACAGTATTTTTTTTTTTTATTTAAACGTAGCCATAATATTAGTTATAACAAATACATTTAAAATTAAAAGATTTGGATAAAATTACAAAAGATATAAAAATATTATTTTTGTGATTAGGCCATTTTTAGGGAAAAAAAAACTAATTTTTTCATTAATAAAAGATGAACAATGCATGTTAGGATTTTTAAAAAAAGTACATAAGAGAAATTCAAATATGCAATATTCAATTTTTAAACTCTAACTCCTATGATGGTATCATTAATCAAATTATTAAGTCTAAGAGCAACTCCAACCGGTGCCCATTTTGAGGGAAAATTTGCATTTTCCCTCTCCAATGGGAACGTAATTTACCCAGCATTTTGTGTTATATATGCGTTGCCACTGTTCACAAACGTATTTTCTTTTTACAATTATCTATTACTTTGAAAACTATTCAATTTAACCCAAAATGTTATTGTATATACATTATTTTTCGAACAATTTAATCTAATTTTTTTACAATATTGTATATATATAATTAAACAATGATTAATTTATTAATCTTTATTATAATTGATAATTAATGAAATTATATTATTGTTGGAAGAGTTTATTAAAAAAATATAAATATGGATGTAATGTGATAAATGTATAAATATTATAAGTTGAGATATAAAAAAGAATATGTATAGAATATTCTTTTTAGTGTAAAAAATGGTGTAATAAGTTGAAGAAAAATTATTGTAGAAATCGCATTTTGGTATAAAATTCGTTGCATTTTGGTGTTTGTGGTTGGAGATGAACACACTAGAGAACTAGTTTTTCTTGGCTCCTAGTCTTAAATGCAATATTGAGACCATGTAGCTCTTTTTTAAGGGGTGATGGTGTGGTGCAAGTTTCACAACTTTCATCACTCTAAGTCTCTAACTTACTCATGGATCTGGTGAGCCTGGTCATGGCATCTTGGACTAAAAGCATAAGTGAGCTCATCAGACATAAAATATGTGCACCATGTGCATGTACTGATGTACATCACATTGCTTACAGAAGTACCCAAAAAAAAAGAGGTCAAGTATCGGCGATATAGAATGTTGCACCTGCACATGCAGCTCACACATAACAACAAAAAAAAAACTGAACTGAGAGCTTTCTGCCTCTACATATCTGGCACGAAAGCGCAATGACAGTACTAGGGGGTGTTTTTCAATGGGAAAGGGAGAGGTCAGGGGTAGCGAAAATAAGTGGAAGACTGATATGAGCAAGATGAAAAAGGAAAATATAATGTCTAGAATATAATAAAAGAATTTGCATCTGTTCCTTTCAGCCAAATATAATTTTGAAAGTTAAAATAAACAGCATACAACATACAATCAATCTAAAAGTGAAAGCAATAGAAAAAAAGAAGACTACATTTCCAGAAAAACACCACGTTGATGATCATAAAAGCCACCCAAGTAAAAGAGAATGTACTCAAAGAAGGCACTCCTGAAAAGAGCCTTCAGAGTATTTACAAGTTCCACACACCTCATAATTATCGACAAATTCGAAGGTATCATTTTCTACCCCATGGAAAGCACCAGCAACTCTGTAAAAATTGAAAAAGAAATTAGAAGATAAAAATGGAAATATAAGATAAGATAACCCACAAGAAAAGGGCTTCTGCACTTGATGATTGACAGGCAATACTGGCATACCTCAGAGCTGTTGGTGGAGGTTGGCTTCCGACCAGTTCTATAAGGTGATTCGGTAGGCATTCCAGGTACTTTCCCTGCACCAATTTGCCTTTCCTCCCTCACTTTGTTGAAAATGTGAGTGTAGCCATCAGCTGAAGCAGGGTTATTTTCATCCCAATCGCCAAATTTTGGAACAGCAGCACCCTTGTCAGGCTGCCACACCAAAAACAATACACAGGAACAAATTTCAGTAAAGGATCAATCCGTGAAAAATGATGAAAGAGTAGCTTTAAGAAGAAAAATTATCTCAGAAGGACAAGGTCATATTGTCAACAAGGTAAGTTAAAAGATGACTTTTGAACTCAAAGCAACTTCAGAAAGAAGAAGACCATTTATTCAAATAGTACCAAAGAAGTTACTTACCTACTAACAGATCAGTACTTAGTAACACAAACATAGAAATAACCAAAATTCTAGGGAAAAAGATAGAAATTTACACTTTCATCGTCTTTTGGTTTCAAACGAGATCTTCCAGGAGTACCATGGCTGCTTTCATATGACCCTTTTCCTTCCCAGGCAGTAGATGGAGCCCCAATTCCTCTCCCTGACATTTTAGCCTTTTGATGAAGTGGGGACTGCTCAATGCTATTATCAGACCCAATGCTTTGCACACCTTGTCTTCCAGGCCGTCTGTGGCTTTCACCATAGCTTCCACGGCCTCCAGAACGCTGGGGTACTGACTCATTGCTAGTTCTGCGGTTCATATTGTCATGACGAACTGGAGAGTCATTAAACCGTCTGAAATCACCATCTTCCCTGCTCCTTTGACGCTCATGAGATCGTCTAACAATAGGTTCCTCTGATACAACTCCGCCCCCAGAAGGACCTTGACCTGGACCTGCATCATCAGAAACTGAATCCAGATTCTCTTGGGGATCATTTGGATTTATAATCTTCCCACCTCTTCCCTTCCGAGCCTTTTCAAAGTAAGCTGTGTAAGGAACATTCTCTTCACTCTCCCAATTGCCAAACTTCGGCACATGCGAACGTTGCTGCCACAAGAACAAAAGATTGTTATCTACAAGGGAGCCATCTATATAAGCAACAAACTTTCATCCATGAGTATACGACAATTCATCCATCTATCAGGATCAATGAGTTGCATTCATAAAGTAAAGCAATATCCTATTGCTCATTATGGGCTTTCATTTATAAGGAAAGCTGCAGATAGGGGGTGAATCAAGGTAGGCTAAAAAACCAGGAACAATGGCAAGATCCTGATGTTCAAAGTTTCTTCAAATATCTGAAAATGAGAGACACAACACTGCACCACAATCAATATACTTTATTCTAACTATAACAGATGGGTTGAGAAATTCCCTGTTCTACCAATTCAGTGTTTATTTTGTTTGCACTTCTGACATAAATTTAAATCAGTATCTCTCTGCGAGCATCAGACATAAAATAACCCAAAACACACCCACAGGTCATGGCACAACTGCAGCTATTCTTTGCTGTCCAAAAAGAGCATTGGAAACATTAAGGAAAACAAACATGATAAAAAAAAAAAAAAAAACTGTTATATTTTTGTAACAAATGGCGAATGCATGCAAAGGTAGTTTGAAGCATAAACCAAAGGTATAAAATCTGTTTGACATATGAGTATGAATTAATTTTATATTATATATTAATTTTTAAACTATAAACCCTCAAGTGGCTTGTAGACATCTCATGTCCACACATCAGATTCATCAGAAATGCATCTTCGATCTTGTTTTTCTTGTCAATTGCAAAGGTTGGGAGGAGAATGCACTGATGTAGAGAAAGAACATGCAATTTAAATACTAAGTGAAATAGAGATGTAAAACGAATATGTTGTACTATTGTATATCCACACTCATTGAGTGCTAGACTAGAGCTCTTCAAATTTTTTAATTGCTCATCACAAAACCAAAGAAAAGCAAAAGTACAACCAACTGGGATTTTATTGTGCAGAATTTCAAGAAATATCTTCAGGATTCTAAACTGCAAACTAAATTAATTTATCAGTCTGAATGTGTGACATTAGAGATAGTTAAATTAACAAGTCAGGTAAAATTTAAGTATGAAGAAAGCAAAAATTATAACTACTCAATTGTGAAACATGCACTGTGGTAACTCGCTTTTATCAGACTTGATTTTTCTACCTTTCATTGCTTCTATCAAACTAGAATACCACATGACCACAGTGAGAAAATCCAGGAAAGAAAGTTTGAGAGATAAGTCAACCACAAAGCAAGTATGATAGTGTATTTTATGTGTGATTAGTACATTGCCTTCCTAAGATATGAATGATCTACCCACACCATGCATACTTCACATCAGAAGTGACAACTGGGACAAAAATGCATCAGCAAGATTGCAGGTCCCATTTCTAGAGGACTTGCTGTTAATCAGAAAATTTTTCTAGGTTAGCAAAGGAGAAGACAACTGCAGTCCACTTAAAAATCATTACAGACAAGGATTGTTATACCACTCCCACTCAAATGGCAAGATATTGGAAATAATCTAAGAACATGAATCTACTTTTTATACTTGAATGTCTACAGGGAAACTCAGCAAGTCATTATTGATGCTAAATCCTTTCAATTTCATGTCCTCATAATTCCTTAGTTTGAATCAGTCTCACAACTTTAAATAAACTCTATTGCCTTTCCTATTATTATCATTCCACTTACAATCAGCTTTATTCTTATATTTGGACAACTGGAAAAACCAAACCACTTTAAGCACATGCTTGTCACTTAATTTTTCTTCAGAATGTTAACATCGATAGCATGTTGCCATCTCAAAAGAGAAAAACCATCATCTCCTTTACACTTAGGAGATAATTTTTAAGGAAATGATTTTAAAGGATGATTAGAAGTCAGAAAAAGTGAGGCTCACTAGTTTGTCTATGTATATCTATAGACTATACCATTTGCTTCTAGTAAGATCTATATTATACTGTGCTTGAACGGAGTTACAGGACATGGGAAAAAGAGATACGGAAGGGGGAAGGGGAAAATGATTTACAATAATGCAGGGAAAATTTTTCTGTAAAGGAGAAGGGGAAAATGATTGTCCCAGATATGCTACGAAAAGAATTGAGGCCACTCAGAAATTCAAAGAAGTTACAAAATGTAAAGTCAATCATACCATTCACCAAAAGCCAAAATCCTATTTGGTTTTAGTAATTCTTAATTCAGTAAATACAAAGAGATACATCAAATGATGCTAGCTTTCCAGGACATAAAAGCGAACAGCATGCTTACCAGAGTATGATACATTATCTTTGGCTAATTAATACTTCAATTATGTGGACTCAACATAAAGAGGAGAGGGAATATTAACCAAGCATCTGTCTACTAAAGTCCCTAAACAATCAAAGTGTTATTCCTACCAACTAAGATTGGCTCAATTAGCACACCTTCAGGTGGACATTTTCTGTTCAACAAGCAAGCCCTTTCACTGAGAACACAAACCTTCACATGTCATTTGGTCTTTATAAATGAACTGAAAGGATAAAAGAAGTAAACTACAAGTACCCAAGAGAACCCCATTCATGCACTCTCTTATCTTTCTCTCACTTGTTCCAAGAGCAAAACAGGGCCCTTTGCATCCATTGTCAATGAAGAAAATTCAATAACGAAAAATTGCATGCTAATTATGTGAAAAGATATATGTACAAGATGGTGTGTTATTTGCATGCTGTGAAAAAAACCAGGCCTTTGTTAGACCACATTACAACAAGAAAAAAAATCATGTATGCTCCTCAGTCCCCTGAGATTAACAAAAATTGTGTTCTAAAAAGAATTCACACATCCAAGCACCAAATGGAATCTATTATAAGACTTATGATCTGTTCCCAGTTCCATTCACAAACAACATTCAGAAGCAATATGCTCTGAAGGTTAAGTTAAACCATGAATTTTGCAATTAAAAAACCAAATCTGGAAAAAAAAAAAAAAAAAAAAAAAACATAACAAAAGTTACAAAAACTAAATGGAAAAAAGTGGGGCGAATTCGTTTTCTTGACATAAAATTTCAAACTGACATTTTTCAAATAAGAAACTCAGCAATTAACCTTCGATTATAAACAGGATAGGCTAGCTATTATCAAGATGAACTTCAAATTCACTAATGTAAATAACTGATTTCATCCATCAACAAGATAAGCAATTTCCGTAGTCTGTATCTCATACTGCAATAAGAACCCAAAAAAGAAAAAAGAAATATGCATCCTCTTAATTAGAACAAAAATAGTACAAACACAACATTAGGTTTAGGATAATTATCATGTAAGCAACTGAATTGGTAAAATCTTTCTCATGTTAAGGTGATTTCAATATGTCCTCATCTACCATTTGCTATTGATGTTCAGTTAATTTCCTTTCTTGTTTATTTCAACATTATAAGACCCCCTCATATGTTAATACATCAAGTAATAAAAACAAAACTCAAATACACATACCAATTTAACTTTTTTTTTTCTTTTGGTTATTTACTCGATAACATATAGAAAATTCACCAAAAATTTGATTTTCCATAACCATGTACAGTTAAAGGTTGATTACCAATTCAAATCCATATATTTCAAACTCCAAAAACAGACAAAAAAAGCCAAATCAAATATCACAAGAAAACCAAAAACCCAACATTGCCAATCAAGTCAACCAAATTAACTTAAAACCATAAAGATTGTATCTTTGGTCCTTGAAAACAAACCAGGAACACTGACTTTCTTTCATCCTAAGCAACAAATAACGAAATTCACACAAAACCCAAGAATCAAAAACAGAAAAAAAAACACACAAAAAGGGGTAAAACTTACTGCCATTTCTCTTTCACCAAGCTTGGAACAAAAACCCAGAAACCAAAGAAACAATCTTTGAACCAAAAATCAACTTCTGACAAAAAGAACTAAGCTCAGCTCCAAACAACAAACAAAACCCTTCAAGGACCCAGCAAAGAAATACAAGAAACACACACACACGGAGACACCAAGAAAGAGTCTACAGAGACTTTTAGTCCTGTAAAAGAAAAGGGTATTCTTGTTTATTCTTGATAATAGAAGAGAGAGCGTTATAGAGAAGAAGGAGCAAAAGTTTATCAACCATTGACAGGAGCCACCGGTAATCTTTGACCATTCTCATTTCCCTGTAAAAAATAAAAATAATTAATTAAAATTTTAAAAAGAAATTGAGAAAAGTCTTCAAAAAAAAAATTTTCCCTCAAGTTTTCGTACACTTATGATATTCTTTCTTGTTTGTCATATTTTTATTTCTTGTTCTTGGCAGGGATGATTCTACTGCTTCCACACCCTTTCCACTGTACAACATTGAAATGTCATTAATACATGTACTTTTGTTTGAGATATTTTTTAATTCACTTATTATTTAAAAATTATGTAAATTTATATTTTAATTATAATTTTAATGATTATAAAATGCTAAATTTTATAAAAGGAAATTAAAATAGTATCCTATCATATATTATTTAAAAATATTATGTTCAAATTTCTATATTTTATTTCGAATATATGGATTCAAAAATTATAATAAAAAATGCATAACTTTAAACAATAAAAATATAAAACAAACATCCAATTTTTGAAACTAAATTATAAATAAATTTAGTATTTTAAAAATTAAAATAAGAAAATTTTAAAACCTTTTAAAATATAATTATTTTATTTCATAAATTAGAAATGCATGTAAAAAAAATACTAATAGAATAATAAAATTGCTATTAATTTTTAAATTATAAGAACTAAAATAATATTATATTTAACAATTAAAGTTATAATATATATTCAAAATATTTTATATTCAAATTAATAAAAATATGAAATATTATTTCACATGCGATAAATTTTTTTATTAGGTGTAATACACTTGTATTATATAATTTTTTTATTATTTATGTTGAATTTATTGCATCTTATGATTAGATATATGTCACATAAATCAAGTGTTTTACATTTAACTAATAAAAATAAGGATCAATTGGAAAGCTATTCTCATTTAAATTGATATTTTAAATTTGAAATGTAATATACACAATCATATTAAATAGTTATTGAGATGCTTTTAATGTAGTTTTTAGTAATTATTTCTAGGGATATAATCGAGTGAAGTTGACTCACAAGTTATTCGGGATTGACTGAAAAAAAAATTCAAAATCAACTTGATAATAATCGAGTCGAGTTTGAGCTCGAGCTACTCAAATAAGCTATTGAATCAAGCTTGAACTCCTTAATATTTGACTCGATAGACTCGAGACTTTAATCAACATTGTGCATATTTACTATTCTACCATTTTATTTTAATATAATTACAAAAATATCTTATCGAAACGGGTCGAGATTGAATATTTAAAAATATATTTTTTTTTAAAATTTTAAATAATTAATCAAGTCGAACCCAGTCAATTTTAAATATAAAAATTATTTAATCATATCGAGTTTGAATTTTAAAAATAAAGTTCGATCGAGTTTTAATATATATCTCTAATTCAAGTCTGATACTGTGTCGATTCATCTCGATTACACCCCTAATTATGCCAATAAATAGACCAAATTAACGTGAGAGAAATGAAATGAGTTTATTATGGGTGTGGAAGTAGCAGTTCGTGTCGTGTTCCTGTTAATAGTTTTGTCTGTTACCTGTTAAAGACTTAACGGCGTGACTGTTAATGGCGGCTGACTGAAAAATCTGTACATAAATATTTTTCCAAAAAAATATGTAAATAAATAAAAACACACAAAAGCTGCAAATAGTGTTTGCCTTTGTCTTCTTTTGTTGAAACATTTCTGCTCACCTTTCATTTTCTTCCTTATTAATTATTTTTTCTTTTTAAATATCATTAACCTAACAA
>CATIWO010190908.1:0-16371 GCA_949673435.1 Macaranga tanarius
TTGGCAATAAAATATTCTTTTAGATAAAATATTTGTTTATTTGAATATTTACCTTTAGTATTATGTTAAATGAGTTTATTATCAAGAGTTGATAATATGAGTGACAAACTCATTTAGTACATATACTATAAATGTTCATAGTTGGTGGATTAGTATAAAGGTAGTATTAATCCTTAGACTATCACCTTTGTTTATTTTTCTTGATCGGTATATGATACTGATAGTGGGAGGTAGTGAGTCTCATGCTACTTGATATGAGATATCAGAATAGACATATGAATACTCATATGATGAGTGAATCGAACAGTGACACAAGATTAGTGATTGCTTGGGAATTCACTTTAGTCAACAATCATAATCTTGGACATAATTGTGCATATGGTCCTTTGACCTGAGGCAATACGGTCATCCACATATGGTTGGTTAGAGTTTGCTACCGCTTACATACCTATACTAGCCATGTATAGGTATATGGTGTGTGGTGGCTCTAGTTGGTTATATGTAGGGATGAATGATCGGCTAAGATGGAATTCATTACCTGGAGTGAACCGGGATAAGATCCTATGCTATCTAAGTTATTCTTGATGAATAAATATCTGGCCAGGTCAAACTCGACTTACCCGAAAAGAGTTTCAGTGCTAGAAAATAGTTTCTAATAGTAGTCGTATTTTATCAAGAATTGAACTTAAGATGAGGTCATATAATAGAGGCAATTAGAGTTTGACTAAACCTTGACTCTAGCCAATATCAGGATCTTGTAATGAAGGGACATTTAGTGGGCGGTAATTGTGTTCTTTGGTTCTTGTGAATCTATATATAGCATTCATCTCTAATTGGATAGTCGTAATATCTATGCTGGAGGTTACTCACGACTTATAAAAACTGAATGTAATACATTGGAATTTTCACATTCAGTATGGAAAGGTGTTTTCATGATATTAAATGTTAATATCATTTTCTATTGCCATTTAGACTTGAACCTAATAAGTCACACACATAAGGGTTGCACTTGTGATAATTAACATTAATTTGATTATTAATTAAAGAGTTTAATTAATTAATTAAATTAATTGAATTGAATTTACGCATGTGCGGGGATCTAGCATATCCCGAAATCCAAATTCAAAGATTGAAATTTTATTGCATTTAAATAAATATTAATTTGGGCTTAATTTAATATGTGATATTAAGTTTAAGACTAAATTAATATTTGCCTTCCTAATATATATGGACATGGGCCATGAGATGGATCATAAAAAATTATGGATGATGGATATGGTCCATGAGATGGACCATAAGTATTGGGCTTTTTTTAAAATATTTAAGCTAGCCCATTAATTGTTTGGATTAGATTGGGCCATCTCTAAGTGTAGAGAAACCTGTATCCTATATCTTGGCCCAAGCCTATTAAGTGTTAGTGAGAATAGGGATAAGGATATCCAAGTAACCAAATAAGGCCAATAAAAGAGTGTAAGACACTCTTGGATATGTAGCAAACTTGGTGGCCAATCTTGCTATAGTAGCAAACTTGGTGGCCAATCTTGCTATAGTAACAAACTTGGTGGCTACTCTTGCTATAGTAGCAAAACTTGGAAGCCACTCTTGCTATAGTAGCAAACTTGTGTGTGAAGACATACAAGTTAATAATATTATATTGGTCTTGTTAATATTATAAAAGGGAAGATAAGTTGTAGAGACAACTTCTTGCTTGATTTTTGGCTAAGGCAAATTATTGAGAGGGTTGGTTATTCTAACAAAAGAAAAAGGAAAAGAAAAGAGTGTCTCTTCTTCTTCCCTATTCGAATTAGAGAAAACCAAATATATATCACAAGAGTTTTAATTTCTCAAACAAAAAGCCTTAGTTGTACAAGTGTTATACAAGGCAAATCCATCATCCTTGGGAGGGTAGCTTTAAGTTCCATACTTCAAGATTAAAGAAGCTTTCACAAGCTCTTGGGTCATTCAAAGAGAGGCTTGTGTAGGGAGCTTTATTAATCTCGAAGATCAACCAAGTGCAATCCGTGTGTCTCAAGCTAGAGGCTTCACACTTGGGAAGCTCGGAGCTAGTAGACTCAACAACCAAAGCTTGTCGAGCGTTCTACACACTAAGAAGTATTGTAAGTGTTACTTAGCTCTTAGTATGTAGGACTTATAATTTGATTACATGACTACTTTTCTTGTTGATAAAATATTGTCCATGATGCATATTTAGTTGTGTAAATTGCATATGATTTGGTTCTTAGGGCATTGAATGGGTTCAAACTTGGTGCAAGTGTTGCATGCTTCCAAAATTTTAAATTTTCGCATATTTGGTTGATTTGAACTTCCATTCCCTTCAGTCAAGTCATCAAGCTGTCATAGTTTTTTTTTTTTTACCAAATTTGGTTTTACAAACTTTAGTGGCATTCCATTTCACCAAATAAAAGTTACATATTTCAATACAATAAATACTGAAAATAACTTGAAAACATAAACAAATGATATTTCTTTCTAAAAATATATAAAATAAAATATATGAAAACATACTAAAATATCCTTTGTGGGAATGCATGAAGAAACTTTTTTGGTCTGGGACATCACACTGATGCAACAAAAGAGCTGATCGGAGCAGAATCAAATTATTTTCTTCAAGCATCCACCATTTCTGACTTTACCATCAAGATCTATCAACTCATAGCTTCAGTGACTAGATCTGAAGAATTAGCTATAAAAAATCAAAACTATCAACAAAACATTATTTAGGAGGGATAAATCTGACTAAATTGAAACTAATTTCATAATATAACTAATATATAGATTAAAAATCAAAAAATTTAAAGTGTTTTGATGAATTTTGGTCAAAAAAATAATTAAAATTTACCCATCACTATGTCTGCAACAATAAAGAAATGAGGAAGACGAAGAGAGTTGGTGAGAAGGTTGGTGAGAGGTGAGACCGTGAGAGAAAAAACTTCGATATCAAACTGTCATAGTTGGCAGTTGCACATGCCACCTTATCAATTTGTTCCAACACAAACAAAGTTTCACAACATTAGCCCGCATGTAATATGAGAAAATAAATAATTTCAATTTAATTTAAATAAAATACAGTAGTAAATTTTTAATATAAATTTAATTTTTTCTTCATTATATTAAACTATAAATTTATGAATTAAAACATAAACTTTCATTATAATAAAAAAAAGCATCTAAAAAATTTTAGAATAAATTAGAAAATAATATTTATTAAAAAAAGTAATTTATTTTAAAAAATAAAGAGTTAATTGTTTTATTAATGTAAAAAGATAATAGAATGGATACCAAAGAAAACGTTAATTACTTAAAAATAATTATGAACTTCCAATATTTTTTTTTAAATGGATTATGAATTTTTTGTTGCCAATTTGTTGGTGCAATTAATCCAAATCAAATTAATATATTGTCAGGTTTAAACTTAACTAAACACAAAAATTTAATATGTTTTGATATTTTTATATTTAAAATTAAATTAATTAAATATCTAAAGTATTCGAACTCCATTTGATTTTACTATCATTATATAAAATGTAGTTTAAATCTAATTAAATTTCAGTGAGATTTGAATTTATTTTAAATCAAGTACTTTAAAGTTAATTAAACATATACCATTTTATATAATTTAAAGTAATAATTTTTATGAAAAATCATGAATAAATTATAAAAAAAAATCGCAATATAATATTAGTTATACTTGTATTTTTTTTAAAAAAATCAATGTTAGAGCTTAGCATACAAACAAAAAATTATGCTTGACTAAACTTCATTTCTAATCATTGAATGTTTTTTTTTTTTTTGAACAATCATTGGATGTATTAATTAAATTATTAAATTATATATTATCAACCTTAATTTTGAAGACTATATTTCCACCTAAGATAGAGTTTTAAATAATTAAATTGGAGCTAAGTACGAATAAATGCTCTGATCATCTTTCAAACATGGAAGAATATGTTCACATTATTTAAGCTAAAGAAAGAAAAAAAAAAAAGAAAAAAAAAATTCTTTAGCATTTTTAATAAAAGGGGAATGTAACATATAACATATAGGAGAACAAAAGCTACGTTTTGACCATTTCTAACCGTTTATTTAATTGGCACGTGCAACTTTTATTCCCGAAAATGCATTAGCGCGTGTGATGTAATTGCAGTGTGTGCTGCGTGGCCCTCACTCTCCCCATTACAGAACCAAACGCGAATCTGCCTGATTTGGTGATATTGTTCTTCTCTTTATCAGTGTAAAATTCATTTGAGATCCTTAGAGTTAGACATATTTTCCAATGACGTCTCTAAATTTTATTAGGTTATTAATGCACGAGCGCTTCAATTAATAGGGGTTTTTTTCATGCTGGTGCTCTTATTTTTTCATATCTATATTACCAACACACTTCAGTTTAGAAGGTAAATACTTCAATTAGAAGTTGTTTCTCTGTATTTATATTTCTATTTTTCATATTTTCTTATCTTTATCTGTGCTACCTTATGTATAGGATTGATTTCAATTTTATTTTTAATACCTTAAAAATTTTTAAATGATACTGATGAAATATTTTAAAGATATTTTGTATGCTCAAAAATGAAATATTTTAAATATAATTAGAAATTTGATGAAAAAAATATGACTTTATAATACAATGCTTCATTTTAGTAAATTCAATATTTTAAGTTTATATTATTTTTTTCCATTTTTTTCTTTTATGGCTTCACATTTTGAACTATCCTTTAATTTTTTGTTTCTAATTAAATGATTATATTTTTAAAATTCTAAGGTAGATGTATAACTATTATTTTTTTGAAATTAAATATCTCTTTTCATCTTATCTCATTTCAATTCAATTTTAATTTTTTATATTTTAAATTAAAATGTTTTATGAGAATTTACAATTTATTATAAATATTAATTAAAAAATTTCAACAAAATTTTTTCAATCTCTCTTAAAATAGTCTACCTACTTTATGTTACTTTTAAATTAAGTTGAAGTTCTTTAGTAAAAACTTTTTCATATATGAAGTAATAATAATAATAAGATCCATAATTGCGATATCCACAATTGCTTATGATAGTAAAAATTTCCATTACATGATTGTGTCAAAAGAATTTAAGATTTAAGATACACATATTTATGACAAAAAAAAAAATTAGTCAATGTGAATAAAATTTGGTGTCAAGTCTAAAATTATAACAAAGAGTTAATAAAATTAAGTCAAATTACTATTATACTTTAACTTTAAATCCAAACTTGACTCAACTTCAATTGAGCTTTGATTTTAAAATTCACATTCTAATAAAATATTTAATATTATTGTTAATTTATGTAAAAAAATTTAAAATAAAACTCAGAACTTGACAAAACTTAAATAATAAATAAAATTAAATATAAATTCATAAAAATAGTAAAGCAACAAGCAATCAACTAACCAAACAAAAATTTGAGTTAATTAGTATTATAATAAAAAAATATAACAATAATAATTAGATTCAACCCACTAATTTACTAAATTAGTTTATGGTTGAACTATAACAACTACAATTTATAAAGTCAATGTATAACAAAAAAAAAAACATAAAGAGTAAATATTTTTCTCAAGCCTTTTCCAATATTATAATCTTCTAAAATTTAATACACAAAAGGAAGTAAAAGTGAAACAAAAGATAAAATAAACATATTATGCGTTGTGTTTCACTGTAAAATATGATGAAAAAATAAAAGTTTATGAATATTATTTGGAGTACCTTAAAAAAATTCAGGGAGTAGAACAAAAATTACCGGCATTTTATCCCAACTCAAATCGCCACCGTTCAGTTTCGATATCTATAATTAAAATCTGAAGCGGTCACGAATCCCCATACTCTCACTCCACGCGTACACTCTCACGCTCCACCCACCACCCTCATAACCCACCTCTGCCCTTCTCTCTCTCTCTCTCCCTCTCTCTCTCCATTGCTGCTGCGACTCAAAGCACCTATTCTCTCATTCCCTTTTTGTATTACCTCTCAGCTCTGCAGATTCTTCGTTCTCTGATTCACATCAAATTTTGAAGATTTTCTTTTTCTTTTTTCTTTGTTGGAACGATTTTTCTTTCGATTTTCTCGGCAGCCAAACGGCAGGAACACCATGTCAACAGCGCAGGTGAAACGACATCGTATAGGCTATGCGTTAGCATCAAAGAAAGTTCAAAGCTTTATCCAACCATCACTCATTAGCCATGCGAGCAGTCACAACATCGATCTTATCCCTATTAACCCATCCGAATCCCTAATCGAACAAGGACCGTTCGATATCATCATCCACAAATTGTACGGTGACGATTGGAGATTGCAACTGGAGAGGTTCTCTTTACAAAACCCTAACGTTCCAATTATTGATTCTCCAGATGCAATTGAGCGGCTTCATAATAGGATTTCAATGCTTGAAGTAGTGAATCGGTTAAAAATCCCTAAAAGAAGTGAAATTTTACAAGTACCTAAACAAGTTGTCGTTTTGGATTCAGAGAATTTGAAAGAAAATGGTTTAATTGGAGAATTAGGGTTTCCTTTAGTAGCTAAACCTTTAGTTGCTGATGGGAGTGCTACATCTCATAAAATGTATCAAATTTTTGATACTGAAGGTTTAAAGAGGCTCGATGCCCCTATTGTTTTGCAAGATTTTGTTAATCATGGTGGTGTTATTTTCAAAGTTTATGTAGCTGGTGATTATGTGCAGTGTGTAAAGAGGAAATCTTTACCTGATATTTCGCGTGAGAAATTGGCTACATTAAAGGGTTCTTTGTCATTCTCTCAGATATCCAATTTGACTGCTAGAGGGAAGAAGGAGGGCGGCCGTGATGATGTAGTTGATCTTGAGAAAGTTGAAATGCCACCATTAGGATTTGTAGAGGAGATAGCGAGGGCAATGAGAGAGGAAACTGGGCTTAATTTGTTCAATTTTGATGTTATTAGAGATGCTAAAAATGGGAATAGGTATTTTGTTATTGATATTAACTATTTTCCAGGGTATGCTAAGATGCCAAATTATGAGTCTGTTTTGACAGATTTCTTCTTGGATCTTGTACGCGATAAGGAAAATAGAGAGGTGATTTCTGGAAATGTTGAGGATGGTGAGCGGGTAAGTAACACTGGGGGCTAACAAAAGGGGAACAATGACTGAGCTTGCTTGAAGGGATTGGGTTTAACTGCTTCAAAAGCTTGGATGGATGCCTTCATGACTGAAGGATTTGGTCGTCTTCTGCCCTTTGAAAAGCCTGGTTTGGCATTTCGTGCTTTTTTTCTTTTTGTAAATCCAGCCAATCTGCCAAATATAGGTACTTTTTAATACTTGAAGTTTCAGGAAGGTCAAAGTTTGAGGGAAAAATCTGTTCCCTTAGTTGCAACCTTGTCGTTGTGAATGTTGCGACCTTTGATGCAATTGCCATTTCTTTCATATTTTTCCTTTTCTTTGCTTGGTGATGATCAATTCACTCTTGACTTTTTTTAATGTTGATCTTCATTAATTTTACCTTTTTTTCCCTTTTTCATTCTTTTAATAACTGCAAGAACAATGATGTAGATTTGACTTTCTTGACATCCTTTAGTTAAATCAGTTAACTAACTGTAGTTTCTTTTTTTTTATTTTTTTGGAAAATTATTTCCATGTGATAGTAACTGGTCCCAGTCCTCTGTTAGGTTAAATTTGTTTTGGTGTAATGGATGCATTCTTAAATGTAACTGTTTGAATTTTGAATGATTATATATATTTTTCTGTATTTGGTATAAGTCGTTTGAGGTTCCAAATCTAGAATCCGTGATTCCTGGGACCCTCCTCTTCTGCTGTTTGTTCAGGAGATGAACTTGTTAATAAAGGCCATTTCCGGTAACTGCATGTGGCAATGTAATGATCTGAGAATTGCAACGTGGCTTAGGGACTTTCGGTGTTCTAAATGTGTTGCATTGCTGTGATGGTGGAATGGAACAATAACATAATTTATTTTCTTAACATTGCTAGGTCCTTGTATCTGCAATAATTTGAATGATTGTCACTTGTCATATGAAGTAAAAGTAAATGTTCCGAATCCAGGATTTGGAATTCCTGGGACCCTCTCTCCTGCTGTTTGTTTAGGAGGTGCACGTGTCGATAAAGGTCCCTTTTCATATATGTGTATGTCGTTGTTGTGATTTGTGGGCTGCAACGTGGCGTCATTTGGACGCTTGCATTTTAAATTTGTTGCTATAATTGTGGAATGGTGCAATAATGTACGAGCTTTATCTTCTACATGGGAAGAAAATTCTTTGATCAGTCCAGACTTAATTAGATAGATGTGAGTTGTGCATTTGCTATCAGTTTAGAAAGGGTGTAATAGAAATAAGCATGGTGTAAATGATATATTCTTAGGTTTATTTTTATGCTACATCACGTACAAGAAGTGCAAATAGAAGCACACCAACCTAGAAAAAGGGGTGTAACTTAAGTTAGCATTATGTAGATGTTTTTTCCTAGACCTATACTATGCTATATTTGCGCAGTGTAATAGTTTTGCATATCAAATTGGAAGAAACTTCTTCATGATTCAGGACTCAGTAAAACTCTTTGAACATATTTGGACATGAATACATTGTTTATATGAGATTGATGTAGTAAAAAGTTACCAAAAAAAATGTAGTAAAAAGTGAGTCTGCCAGTAACAGGGCTCATACCATGATGGTACATTTGTTTCATGATATAATGTTTGGGACATTATTGTTCTTTTTCAAAATAATTTGAAATGTTTAATTATAGCCATTTAATAGAGGGAGACAGAGAGAGAAGATATGCAGTTAGTATCAGCTAGATGTCTTGTATTATTATGGCCTATAGGGAAGTTATGCGAGGAATGTCAAATTGTCATTTATTGTGTAGTTTGGTTTTAGTGGATCTGTGATACTTTCTAAGTTTCGATACTTTTATGTTGCTCACTCAAAGTTGGTGTTTAATATCTATCTAATGGCGATGAGATTTTCTAGTGAAGTGAGCGGCCGGGTTTAGACTGAGTCTTCATCCCTATTATTGTACTTATGGAGTCTGTGGAATTGAAATGTTTTAGGAGATGAAATATTATTTTTTCTGCTGCTTTGATGTGTGGTTGGTGCCTATACTTTGCTTCAATAATTCTTTTGGTAATTATCAAAGTACATGATTATATTTTATAGGAAGTGGTTAGGAGATGGAAGCTGATGTTGTTGACATTTTGGACTTTGAGGTGTTGTTTTAACAGCACTTTTTTCTGGAATCTGGATAATATTGTTTGTTTAATTTTCATTGGTGAGGTCTTCTTTTCAGCTTTGTTGAGCTATTTTTTTCCCTCTAGGAGTACAGTTGCTTTGAAGTCACTGCTAATCTTAACTTTTACTTCTATACTGTTGGATTACTATTCACATTCATTCTAGATTCCCTATCGATGTAGGAAGTTCGTCTTGAGCTTGATTCATTTTGGTTGCTGGATGAGAGACGTAGCAGGTGTAAAGTTGGAGTTATTTAGTGACTTAGGGAATTAATGTTTAAGGAGCTATTATTAGGTGTCTTTTAAAGCTTGTTCACATGAAGTGTCTGTTAATTCTAGTTGTTTACACTTAACATATAATTTCAGTAACGTCGGCAGACATATTCTTAATATTTGGCCATAATCCCTGCATGCACTTTTGTTGAGATTTTTCTTTTCGTAAAATATTTTCATCAGCTTATTTTTTTGTAAATTCCTCCCTTTTTCATGAGGGGTCTGTCATGGAATGATTTCAGGTTGAAAGAAAAGAGGTGTTTGAAGTCTTTCCGTTAAAAGAGGGGTGAAATTCCTAAATGTTAGTAACATTTTCATTGTATTCAAATGAGTTTTTAAGAAATTAGAGGTTTTTATTTTTTATTTTTATTTTTTTCTGAACAACTGTTGATTCCAGTTTTCGTTTGTGTAAAAGCCCTTTGATTTTTTTTCTGCTGATTTCACAACTAAAAGTTTGCAATCTTTCTTCAGTGTTTGTTAGAAAATGCTGCTCTTGAAAACTTCTCATGAGATCATATGCAAAGCATTGGGCATTAACAACTACCTCCAACGAATTTATTTCCATAAATGAAGCAAATGCTTCATTTTCTTGAAAGTTTGTTGTTATGAATTTGTTATGGTAATGCAATAGTGTTGATTACTTGTGTGCAGAATGAGAATTGCTTTGGTTCTCTCTCTGTCTCTGGTATGAAAGGTTTCAGGGTAGAGATCTTATTGGTTTATTTCTGGTGCTTATGGGGTCTCTTCAGGATTGGCTCATAGGTAGGAATTGCAGAATTGGAAAAGAAATGTCCTCGTTGGATTTGGGTCATTTATCACTTGAAACTTTATGCCGAAAATTAAACTTGATTTGAATATGCCCAAGTACTTAAATCATAGTACCTTTGCACACAATCTATTTAATGGGAGATTCTTGGTGACTGTATGTTTTAGATACTTTAATTTTACTTTTATCATCATAAGCTGTGTTTAGTCAGAGTTAATGCCTTAGGACTAAACTGTTACATTTTTTGATTGGTCGCAACCCTAGAGGCTTATATTAATATGGCTTTCGATGTGCCCATTCAAGTGTTTTATTAGATTCGTTTGCCATATCTTGGGCGAAAGAACTAAAATGCCTCTAACCTTGCTCCAATTAGGCAACATTGTTAGTACGTTTAAGACCCATTTAAAAATGAAAATCAATAATATAATAATACATAATCTCTATTTTATTTTTCATGCTTGAATTAAAAAAAAAAAAAAAAACATGGCACCGCCACCAAAAGCAAACTCACCATATCTACCCAATCAAGCTCCCCCTTTATATTATTATGGTTAATAGTCTCTCCACGAACTTGCAATTTTGAGAATATTCAAAAAGCGGTGATGGTGGATGTCGCGTTGGTAACGGTGGCGCAAGGTGTCAAACAATAAAAATAGTTCCTATAATTATATTATCCCCGTAAATATTAAAGGTTAAACTGTAAATTTTATAAATTTTTTTTGTGAACTCGTGCAGCGCGACGTCTATTACTATCTTTTAAAAAGCATGGTCATCTATAGCACAAAATCTCAAAGCTTTCATCAATTGAAATTGATGCATTCAACGTATCTTCCTTCAGAATTTTATTTATTTATTTTGAATATATTACATTTAATGGTTAGATTTATAATGTATATATATGTGTCATATTTTTATATAAAATATTCATTATAAATTTAATCATTAAATATAACACATTTAAAAAAAAAAAAGGCAAACATCTCCTATTGCATAGCAACAGTGGCATATAATCTCATTGCCTAATACATCCTGCTTTTGATATTTTTAACCACTTATCATCATCATCTTTTTGCTTCACCACCATCATCAAGCAATCACGACTAGTACCAGTGTACCACCACATCTAACGCCAATACGCCATCATCCTCTTAGTTCACCGCCAGTAATCTCACTTAATGCCTAAAATACAAAAAATGAAGAATAAAACTAGAAAAATAACTAATAAAAATCTTATAGCATGTTTAGTTCAATTTAATTTTAAAAAATTTTGTGAAATTTATTTTAATCCTATAAATTTTATTTTATTTTTTGTCTGGTCAACAAAAAAATTGTTTTTTTTTTTCAATTATATGGAGTTAAATATAAATAATTAAAATTTTAACAAAAGATTTCTATATTTTTCCTCTCATCTCTCGTCTTGTATTTTTTTCTTTTATCTCTCTGTCTCTTTTTTTTTAGTTTTTTTATTTAATGAAGGATATTTTAGTATTAATTAGACAATAATTCTTTTTGAATTTAATTTTTTAAATCAATTTATATAGTTCAAAACAGATATAAATTTATATCAATAATTATTTAAATAAATTGTTACATTTGAATCTTACATTTTATATTAAATTTAAAAATATCCTATAAATAATTTAAATTAATATCTATTTTAAAGAATATTAATAATTTTTACTATTTTGCTCTGAGCTTTGTCTCTTAATTTAAGTGCCGCCACCAACACCTTGCCTATTACATATCCAACCCAAGCAACGACAGTGTCGTTAATGCTGCTATAGGAATGGCCTTCTTTTCTTTTCATTTCCCTAAAGCTCCATATCAATCAGATACCTCAATATTGATTTTGCTTGAAGCATGGCGACAGCTTTTTTTCATTGATTTTTTTAAAATAAATATGAAGAAATTAAATTACGGTAATATAGTACAATCATTAAAATGTCGTGTTAGTAAGAATGAAATAGTAAAATAATTGAAATAGAGTGACCACATATGCACGATTAAATTACTTTGAGATTGATGAACAAAATTACTGAAATTAAAAAAATCAATTGAAATTTCAAAAATTATAAAGGTTTAATTTTTTTTTGATTAATTGGAATGTCAGATGACCTAAATAGTAATGGACTATATAATAAAAGGCAGTCCTACCCTTTTTAAATCAGGTGAAATGATTTGATGTAATGAGATTCAAATTTTACATCTCATAAAATTTTTGGAAAAAAGTGGCCATTAAACCATTATCTCATATTGATTAAAAAAAAAATTAATTTTTTTAAAGATAATTTTATTTTATTTTTTTGTTATTTGGCCGTGTAAATTCCAAATAATATGATTAAGTTACAAAAATTAGGAAAAGATTCTAAGTGCTACTTAATTTTTTTGGGAAAATATATTTTTTTAAAAAAACTGCATTATAGTTGGATACTTCTATATTTAAAAACCATTCCTTTGCTGGCATTATAATATAAATTTTTTTATTGGTATTTTAGGGTGGATACTTTTTAAGGAAAGAAACTATGCTCCAAAGGTTAGAAAGAAACCTAATATAAGTTGGAAAATTGTTCATTTGGGCAAGTCGATCTTTTTCATAACTAACAATTATGTTTGTGCAGTGCTGTTATATATGGGACAATGATGAAACTATCTATTCCTTAAATATTATGCAAATTATATAAATTGATAGTTCTAAATGCATAATTAACACACGCACACATTAATAATTAATTACATTAAATTATATTAATAACTACGTGCCACATCGGCATGAATATGCATTTAATTGTAGGTGGGAATATTTGCATATTTGGCAAGGTAGGTACGCTGGTTGTTTTTTAAGGGTCAATAGAACACCTACTATATCTCTAATAATGAATTCTCTTCTCGGAGAAGGTTAATTGGCTTGCAAAGTTGGCATTTCTTTACCGATTAAGCCTATATATATAATTTATCTCTAATATATCATTAATCATAAAAAAATTGATTATTTGAAATCGAGGGAGGTAGACCTTCTTAGGGATATAACTCTTGTAACGTATATTTCTCTATATATTAAGGCTCGAATTCAAAATTTTATTTAAAAAAGTCCATACTATTTACAACTTGTTCCAACAAATATTGTTAATTAAGTTTATGATTTTTAATTTGTTAAGGAATTTACAACTTTTAATTTATGCATTTCCTTCTATGTCAAGCTAAACTTATGAGAAAATTTTTAATCATGAGATTACTATAAATATTGGAAGTTGGAACAACATTTTCAAAGTAATTAGCTAATTTTGGTGCCACCTTAGGATGAAGCAAACTAGAGAGAAAGGGGAAGACTTTTGTACGTACCATCATTTGGGATGCTTTAATTTTGCATCGATCATTTGCTTGTAACCAAAGGAAAAATATATATATGTATATATCTTTACCTAATTAGTAACAAATAGTCTTGACTTTTGATGAAAAGGCAAACACAAGTAGTTAACTATCTCTTAGTTAATTAACGAAGGATTTTAATTATCTTCCATACAAATTTTTTTGGTCTTATTTAATCACTCTCCAAAGTCAACATCAGAGAGAGACATAATCCAAACATATAAGAAACCGGAATAAGTTATTTATATTAATTATTGGCTTCGAAACTGTCCACGTTAATTAAAGTTGTTAATTTGACATGAACTTGTTGTAGTACCATTATCAAAGGTCAAACCACCTTCTAATTCAACAGCATTTGTCCTCTTTTACTCTTCAATTTCGTGTTTGAAACTCCCTACAACTAACTTAATTGTTTTATATTCATTTTACACATTTTAGATTTCTCTCTTTAAAATGATACATTATTTAAGTTAAAGTAAATATTTATCGTCAGATTATTTACATTTACGGATGCATGTAACATTATTTTTTAATTTTACTAATATCCCCGTTAATGTTAATTCATTTTTGCAATGACAATATATCTTGTTATAGAATATGAGCAATTGCAAACAAGTTGAATATACAAATTTATATATATAGATAAAATCCAAGATAGTGTAACAAATTGTGTGTAAAAAATTAAAATCGAATAAATTAAAAAAATTAAAACATGAACAATCTTGTTTTATGGTATTGAGATATTATATACACACAAATTATACGTGGCACCATGTGTGTGTATATTAATTTATACCCTATTTAATTCACACTATAATAGCAAAATAAATTGAAAAAGAAAAACCCTCATTATTAAACAACAGATGTACACTAGCTAGCTTCTAATGTAAATCCGGGTGCTGCCACTCTACTCTGACATTGGCCATGGCTGAGAAGATGCTAGGCTGCAAATAGATATAGATGTATGCATTAATTATTTAATCACCAATAATTGAACATATAATATACAGCTTAACTACCAGAATCAAGAAATTTGCTAGTTTATAATGTTGACATAAGCAATGACCTAATTGACAAAATGACAGTATGTTATTATGTATGTATGCACTTACTCAATTAAATCTTTCCAGTAAGCATCACTTGCTTCATCATCCATGAAATCTCCCCAAGCTTCAAAGGTGGTTGATGTAGACGAAGGGTTAGAAATATCATTAGGGTTGATCTTAGTTTCAGCTTGATTCATGGTTTGACAATGATCAGGTGAAGCAGAAACCAATGGAGGAAGTGGGTTTGAAGTTGGTATAGCATATAACGAAGAACCCATTATTTGATCATTACTGTTGGTGGTGGTGGTAGCTTTGATATCGCTTAATAATGGTGCTTGAAGGGCTTCTAAGCTTGGAAAATTTGGTAAAAAGCCAGGTTGGCCAGCGCCGCCAAGTAGTAATGCTTCTAGTTGAGAGTTCGTTCTGAGGTATTCATATAATTGATGGTCTCTAACACTTGATCCCAGAAGATTAGCTGCTGCAGTTTCCATGTTTGGAAGTGGACTGCTAGTACCGTTCAGAACCTGCAGTATGTTGTTCAATAATTGGAGTTTAGCTAGCTGTGTAGGATCTGTTTGCAGTGGCCTGAGACCATTAATGTCCCAGGGAATATTGCTGGTCATAAGATTGTTGAAATTAGCAGCTGCAAGCAACTGTGGCAGGTTTGCAAGTATATTGAGGTCAGTTCTTGGCCTGTGGGTGACAGGGTCAAGTCCCATTTGCAGAAGCTTTTTCTTTAGATGAGTATTCCAAAAATTCTTGATTTCATTATCCGTCCGCCCTGGAAGATTTTGTGCTATTGCTGACCACCTTCAAAAAGAAAGTTACAACTTTAACATGAGTAAATAAATTCATTGATATAATGGTGAATTCAGAAAAGTTCAATATATATATATATAGGCGTACTTGTTTCCAAGAACTGCATGGAGGTTGATGATAATTTGCTCTTCTTCTTCAGAAAATTTTCCTCTCTTGATATCAGGCCTCAGATAATTAGTCCACCTAAGTCTGCAGCTCTTTCCACATCTATTCAATCCAGCAAGCTTTGGAAGTGCTCTCCAACTTCCATGGCCATGCTGCTGAATGTAATCGATGAGTTTTTGATCTTCTTCTGGTGTCCACGGACCTTTCTTGACTCCATTTTCGTCCTGGAATAGTGATTTCCCCATCATTCCTGCACCAAATTAAACCAAGAAAAAAAAGAGAAACTGAATCAATGAATCGATATGCATGAGTGTTTGTGTTCTCTTCATGTCTATAATTTGAGCTATACATGATAAGGAATCAAAGAAGAGAGAGTGAAGCAAACCTTAAACAGGATGATCAAAATCGAACTCGGTGAAGGAAGGTACAGGGTCTGTAATGAAAGAAACAAAGAGAGAAGCAGTAGCTATATATAAGCATCTGCTGAGTGAACGAATTGTGCCTGGAAATTGGACAGAAGCTTTTGAGTGTAAGATCGAAGCTTTTATTTATTTATTTATTTTTTCCTCTCATGTTGGCTGTCACCTTGACATGTTTTTCTAAGATACATTATAAGTTTATAACTTGAAATTTCAAATGTGCCCTTATTTTTCGTAATTTTGGTTTTTAAAGCGAATATTAAAATCCAATCTTGAATTTCTTTTTTTTTTTTTTGAAATTACAACTTTATATTATATATGAAATTAAT
>CATIWO010190928.1:0-19758 GCA_949673435.1 Macaranga tanarius
CATCAAATGCCATGAACATATAGGGGAATGAGTGGTCTTCTTTCATATCGAGGTCAAGAATTGATCATGGATTTATTGTCTTTAGCATGTATAGGAAACTTGGTAAAAGTGCATAGGATTCATCTGGTTTACCTCTTAGCATTTAAAGTGCCTTTTCTCTTGATCTCCATACTTTTATATAGTTTATATTGATGTCATACTCATTTTTCATGTCTCTCATTATATCTGCTGGCGAGTATACGATTTTGACAATCTGGTATTTTAATTTTTTACAGTCAGCTACCAGAGTTATTGTTGCTTATCTTTGGTCTGCTAATCTGATGTCCATGCTGCGTGTGTGGATGTTGTAGAATTTTTTAACAATAAATTTATCTGTTTTTCCATTTTTTGAAGCTCTTATCACTCAGCTGCATTTTTTATCCAAGCATTTAGCAACAAAGTTGAGAGTGTTTGTCTTAACAGTTTTATATTGGAAGTGATTCTTGACAGCACTAAGTCTTACTGTTTTTTTTTAATTCTTCTTTGTTGTTGTATATTACACCTTCTTCAGGTTCTGTTGTTGTTTTATTGCAGATTATTGATGATTATTCACTCCTATCTTCTAGTAGAAAGATGTCTGTCATCATTTTTGCATAATCCATAAAATTTAAATTTTGGTTATTTACTTCTGTGTTTGTTGAGCTGTGTTCAGAAATTGATACCATATCTATTTGAGTTATTAATTTTTATTGCAGCATGTTGTTGTTGAAGCTTGTTTCTAGAAATTCTTTTTTCTCAACAGTGATGCATAGAGGGAATTTAGTCAAATAAGGGTCTTTCTTCTTTAGTTGCAAATAGAAGAAGAGAGTTGCATTGTCTTCTATTTTTAAAGGTGGATAATTTTCTCTGACTTTGTACTCTATGACCATTTGCTGAAAATATGTTTCAATTCGAAGCCGCTTTGATATTATTTTCAGCATTTCATTAAAGCTGTCGTTTAGTTGTATGATAATTCATGTCACATCAAAATCAATATAATCCATTGTTTTATTCCAGTTTCCATTGTGATAAATGAAGATAGGTATGACTTTCATTGTACCTGTAATTAAAAAATCAAAGAAACTAGTTAGTTATTTTTTATTTTAAACATTGTTGCTTTTTGATACTTTTTATTACTTTTTGTTGCTTTTTGTCTCAGGTTCAGGTTTTTGTTGCTTATTGTTTCTTCTTATTTCTTTAAGTTGCTTTTTCCACTCATGTTTAAGCTTTTGGTTATTTCTTGTTGGTTTTTGTTGCTTTTTATTTCTTTTTTTCTCTTACTTCTTTAGCTTTTGTTGTTCTTATTTTTTCTTGTTGCTTTTTTTTGTTTCTAAGAAACTGATGTTGAATATTGTTCTTATTGTTTATAACCATTGAAAAAGCATTTATATAGTTTAAATAAAGTTTCAATGTTTTTTATAATCGTGATTTATTGTTTCTTATTGAAAAAATATAATTTCAGAAAAATAGAAAAGCATATCTGATATGTTTTTAAGGTGCATACCTGTTTTATGAATGATTGTTGCTTTCTAATGTTGATTTCTCTAATTTGTTGAACAATGTTGTTATAGATCTAGCTTTTTTAGATCCAGAAATTTGATTTGTAGATGATTTCTGTCGCAAAATTTAGAAGAAAAAAGCAGCAAAAAATGATTGGAAAAACAAAATACGACTTTGAGCTGATTGCGCTTTTGATTGATTGAAAAGAAAATTAAAATTGATTGGAGAAGAATTTTTGTTGATCGATCGTTGAAGAGGATTTCTTAAGCTGATTTTTCATTTTTTTTAGGAATCAGTGCTTGTTTGGGAAATAGATTTTGACTTATTTTGGAATGTTTGTCTTTTAACTGAAAAATGTAACCTTATATATGGTCTAGATTTGGAAAAAAAAAATTTCCTTAAAACTATTTTTGAAAAAACTTTTAGTCAATGTGGCTTTTGATATTATTTTTTATTTTTGGTCTATTTTTGAAAAAATCCTTTTCTTTTATATTATAATTATAATTAATCAATATAAATTAAAATTTTATATACATTATTTTATTATATTTTAATAAATTAATTTTTTTGTATTATTTTTAACATTAATTTTTCTACTTTTTGGTAATTACACATAGATTTTAAATATTTTTTACTTTAGTACCTTATTTTTTAAAAGTAAATTCTATATACCATTTTAGAATTATAAGAATAATGAATCATTAGATTATAAAAAATAATAAATTAATTTTAGTTATCTTTTATTAAATTTTGAATAATTGTCATTATAAATTAATTTTTTATCATAATTTCAATATTTATAACATTAATATTTATTTTTTTAATAATTATATATCACTATTTAGATTTTTTTTAACTTAGTATTTTTTCTCTTTCACAAAAGATTAATTTACAATTTTTTTAATTTATTATTACTATTAATCATTAAATAATTCAAAATTATTTAAATTAATTTGAATAATTTTCTTAATAATCTTTCTATCAATTAAATTTTTAATATTTTCATAATTATTTTTCCCTTTTTTCACTCACTATATATCATCTCTTTAGTATTTTTATTTTAGTTTTAGCATTTTTTTAAAAAAGATTATATGTACTATTTTTATCTTATAATTGTAATTAATCATTATATAATAAAAATTAATTAACTTAGTTTTAGTTATTTTAATTAAACTTTAATAAAAGTTGTTGCTGTAAATTAATTTTTTAATACTTTTAACATTAATTTTTTCTTTTTTAAGCAATCACATTAACTATTCAATTATTTCTAATTCTATTATTTCTCTCAATTAAAAATATTCTCTATACTATTTTTAAATTATGATTATAATTAATTATTTAAAAGTAAATTAAATTAATAGTAGCTATTTTTTATTAAACTTCAATAAAATTTCTAAATTATGCTATTTATTTAATTTATATTAGTCCAAAAAATAATTCATCTAATTAGAGTAAGAAATATAATTTTGTTAAAATTAGAACTAAATATACTATTTCAACATTAATTTTTCTATTTTTTATTAATTAAATATCAACTTTGAATATTTTTATTTTCATACTTCATTTTTTAAAAAATATTTCTATGTACTATTTTAAAATTATAATTATAATGAAGCATTAGATAATAATAAATAATAAATAATTTTAATGATATTTTATTAAAATTTTTAATAAATTTGGTTACTATAATTAATTTTTATCATAATTTTAGAATTTTTAACTTTAATATTTTTCTTCTTTTTAGTAATTATATATCACTTTTAAATTTCTTTTAACTTAATTTTTTTTCTCTTTAAAAAAAATTTTGGCACAATTTTTAAAATATTATCATAATTAATCATCAAATGATTCAAAATTGGTTAAATTAATTTTAATTACTTTTAATAAACTTTGATAAATTTTTTCACTCAACATTAGTTTTTATTACTTTTTCTTGATATTTTTAACATTATTTTTCCTCTTTTCTTACCTACTATAAATAGTTTTTAATATTTTTTTAATATTTTTATTTTTAATTATTTAAATAATAATTATTATTTGTTATTAAACTTCAATAAAATTTCTAAAATTTTATTAAAGTTCATCTAATTAAAACAATAGATATAAGTTTATTTAAATTATAACTGAATATACTATTTAATTATTTTATATTATGTAAAATGGTAGTTAACCTAATTAAGATAGGAAATATAATTTAATTTAATTTAAATTATAATTACAATTTTAGTTAATTTAATTTAATTTAATTGCAATTAATATATTGCTAAATTATCCAGATTTTATAAATTAACCTAATTAAAATAGAAAATATAGTTTCAATTCAATTACAATTGTAATTTTAATTAGTAATTTACTAAATTATCATACTCTTATACAATAAATAATATGGGCAGTTTTATAATTTTGTATGTCCTGCTTTTTATAATTTTGTGTGTCCCGCTTTCGTACATTTATATATACTAGTATACACAACATATGTTTCATACATGATTTTTCTATTATTGGACTCATTTTTATGAAATAAATTTAAATTAAAAAAATTTAATACGTTTTAAATATTTTTAATTTTAATATTTTTCTCTTTTAAAAATATTTCATGCATTATTTTTAAATTATAATTATAATTATTCAAATTTTAACTATATTATTTTATTATATTTTAATAAATTAATTTTTTGAAGTATTTTTAACAATTTTAATGTTAATTTTTATATTTTTTGGTAATTATACATCAATTTTGAATATTTTTAACTTTCGTACTTCATTTTTAAAAAGAAAATTCTATATACTATTTTTAGACTATAAGCATAATGAACCATTAGATAATAAAAAGTAATAAATTAATTTTAGTTATCTTTTATTAATTTTTAATTAATTTTTATTATAAATTAATATTTAATCATGATTTTAGCATTTATAATATTAATGTTTATCTTTATTTTAGTAACTATATATCAATTTTTAAATTTTTTTTAACTTACTACATTTCTCTTTCACAAAATTTTTACTTACAATTTTTAATTTATTATTGTAATTAATCATTAAATAATGTAAAATTATTTAATTTATTTGAATAATTTTCTTAATAAAATTGCTATCAATTAAATTTTTAATATTATTTTTCTCTTCTTTCACTCACTATATGTCACCTTTTCAATATTTTTATTTTAATATTTTTAGTTATCATATTTTTTTAAAAAAAATTATATGTACTATTTTTATCTTATAATTGTAATTAATCATTAGATAAATTAATGAACTTAATTTTAGTTATTTTATTTAAACTTTAATAAAATTTCTGACTTATCAAAATTTATTCACGTTCATAACAAGCCAAAAGGCCCAAAATGTCTCCTATTGCCTTTAACTCATCTCGGTTAGCTCTACCCAAAATAATGTTATCATTAAAAATAAATAAAAAATAAAAAATAAATAAAAGGTGAGATATAGGAGGAGCTCTACGACAGATCTTGTATCCACATAACAATTTTTGCCCTTCCACCTTTTTTAATTAAACTTGAAAAAGTTTATGCACACAATAAAAAGAAAAGGTAAGAGAAAAGAGGATTACCCTAGTGAAATCCTCTATATGGATTGAAAATAGTGCCAAGAAAATAAAATAGGACACAATAAAGACACAATTCATGATTAGACTAGTCCACCTAAAAGGAAAACCGATGTTTTCCAAAAAAAAAAAAAAAATAGTTCAATTCTATCATAGGCTTTACTCATATCTAATTTTAGAATATAAATACTCTTAAAACTATGCCTTATTAATTGTATTGAGTGAAAAATTTCAAGAACCAAAAGGATATTATCTAAAATTTGCCAACCTGGAATAAAAGTTGATTGAGTTTCATATATTAAATAAGGTAAAATAGACTTCAACCTATTAGCTTTCATTCTAGTAACAATTTTGAAAATAACATTACATAAAGCTAATAGGTCGAAATTCTTTTGGGGTTAGAGGGTCTTTGAGTTTCGAGATTAGAGCTATGAAATTATAATTGATACTAGAAGGGGAAGCAACATGATTTAGACCATCCATACCTCGCCCTATCAATAACCCCAACCTCATACATCCTCAAACATTCACAATAACCCATCCTTTTCCAACTCAAACATCCCAACCTCATTCCCCATTACTAGCTCCAATACCTGATCTCCTTTGACCACCTAGTGAACTAAATTTACTGCCCAATAGCTTACCACTTTCACATCTGGCCAGCTCCCATTACTCTGAAAACCTGAATTCAGTCACAGGAACACAATCCCCTAATTTTTCTTGTACCTTAGACAAAACTGACCACCCTATAAACCATACCAAATTGACCTACCCGAAACCTCGAACCAGGAAAGGCAAGTCTTACCATAAACAAAATACCCTCTCCATATAATCAAGACCTATAAGGCCCCTAAACCCAACAAATCATCCTGTTGCTGTAACAGAAAATCTCCCATTTTCTCAGAAGCGTAAAACTCCTTTCCCCTCAGTCGACAATAATGAAAAGGAGGACAGGCCAGCTGAGAAGAAATTTAAAGATCTGAATTTATTTGATGTTGCTTGTGCTTATGATATATCGGTGGAGGCTACTCTGCAGCCCCACCGACAACTATGAATCTCTTATCTTGGAACTGTCGTGGGCTTGAGAACCCACGAATAGTTCGGGCGCTTAAACAGCTTCTAAAATCTAAAGATCCCAGCATGGTTTTTCTTATGGAAACCAAGCTTAACTCAGAAGAAGTCCTTCTATTATAAAAGAAATTGGGTTATCCTAATGGTGTGACTAGTAGTTGTGATACTGGGAATGGAGGAAGGAGAGGGGGCCTTACTTTATGGTGGACAAATGACGTGGAATTTAAGTTTCAGTCCAACTCCCTTCATCATATTGATAGGATGATAAATGCTCACAATGATGGCACTAACTGGTGTTTCACAGGATTATATGGATGGCCTGAAGACCATAATAAACATCTCACTTGGGAACTCCTTTATTCACTGAATGAAATGGATCATGCTCTATGGTTATGTATGGGCGACTTTAACGAAATTCTTGCTCATGAAGAAAAGAAAGGTGGACAGCCGAAAGATGATATAAAAATTACAGCTTTCCATGATTCTCTCAGTAGATGTGGACTGAATGACCTGGGTTATACAGGATTGAAATATACGTGGACTAATGGACAATGAGAGAGATCAAACATTCAAGAAAGACTTGATCGAGGTGTGGCAAATTTAGAATGGATGATGTTGTTCCCTTTGGCAGAAATTATCAATCTACCACGAATTACATCTGATCACAGTCCCATTGTAGCTCACATTAAGGGGAAGCCTACCAAAAATAAAGTCAAAAGCGGCCATTTCGATTTGAATCCATGTGGATCCTTGATAGTGCATGCGGTAAGGAAATCTAAATAATTTAGGAGTCGTCTAGTATGGCTTCAACTGCTGTTCTTCTGAGGAACAAATTAAATTTTTGTGGTAAGAACCTGAAGATATGGGAAGCTAATCATTTTGGAGGTGTTTCAAAGAAGTTAGCGATGATGCATAAAGAACTAAGTCAACTACAGGAGCAAGACCAAACAGATGAGACTATCCAAAAGCAGCGTAGGATAGAGGGCACAATGAACCATATGAAGAAATGTGAGGAGTTGATGTGGCATCAGAGATCTCGAGTGTCATGGCTTCATGCAGGAGATAAAAATACCCAGTTTTCCACAGAAGTGCAAATTCATGGAAATAAATGAATTACATCAGCAAACTATTAAATGATGAAGGGCAGTGGATTGAAGAGGAGTCGGCTATTCAGGGGATTTTTCAGGACTATTTTTGCAAGCTCTTTTCTTCGACTAGTAAGAGAAATATGACTAGGATTCTTGATGTTGTTAATCCCACTATGACTTCAGCTATGAATGATGAAATTCTGAGGCCTTTTATAAAAGATGATATATGGCAAGCCTTATCATAGATGCATCCTTCGAAAGCCCCTGGACCTGACGGTATGCCTGCTCTTTTCTACCAAAAATTCTGGTATATTGTGCATAATGATATTATGAATATTGTTTTAGATGTTTTAAATAATCAAGCTAACCCTAAAGCTTTGAATCAAACTTTCATTGTTCTAATCCCGAAAATAAAGAAAGCCTCTTCTCCTGGTGAATTCTGACCCATTAGTTTATGTAACGTTGTGTTTAAACTGATCACTAAGTGCATTGCCAATAGACTTAAAGGATCTTTACATTCTATACTTGATCAATCTCAGTCGGCTTTCATTCCTGGTCGCCTCATTACGGATAACGCCCTTTTAGCTTTCGAGATTTTTCACTATATGAAATGTAAAACTCATGGGGGGAGTCAGAATTTTGCTATTAAATTAGACATGAGTAAAGCTTATGACAGGGTTGAGTGTGATTTTCTTGAGAATGTTATGCTTAAAATGGGGTTCCATCCTTCTTGGGTAGAGTTAATAATGAGATGTGTGTCCACTGTTTCATACTCTATATTGCTTAATGGGCAGCCTGGAGATTGTTTCAACCCCGAAAGGGGAATTCGACAGGGTGATCCCTTATCTCCGTATTTATTTTTGTTTTATGCAGAGGCTTTCTCAACCCTTTTACGAAGAGCGAAGACCCAAAGGCAGCTTCATGGCATTAAAATATGCCGGACAGCCCCGTCAATATCACACCTCTTTTTTGCCGATGATAGCATCATTTTTGGTCGAGCAACCATTACCGAGGTGACTGAAATAAATAACATTCTTCAGGAATATACTCAGGCGTCAGGTCAACAAATCAGAAATGCTTTGTAGTAGAAATGTTCCAGAAGAGAGACAAGAATGCCTTCAAAACCTGGTTAGAGTCAGGAAAGTGGACAAATTTGAGAAGTACTTGGGAATTCCAGTGGTAGTGGGGAGATCAAAAAAGGTGGTTTTTAATGCCATTATTAATAAAGTTCAAAAGAAGTTAAAGAATTGGAAGGAGCGGAGCCTTTCTGCAGCAGGTAAGATGACTCTCATCAAAACCGTGGCACAATCTATACCCACATACCTCATGAGTTGCTTCCAACTCCCCCAACACACTTGTAATCGGCTGAATTCGATCATCTCAAATTTTTGGTAGGGGCAAAAGAATGACAAGAAAAGGATTCATTGGGGTTCTTGGAAATCCTTGTGCAAATAAAAAAGGGATAGTGGTCTTGGTTTTAGGGATATCACAATGTTTAATATGACACTCCTTGGGAAACAATGTTGGAGGCTCATAAATGATGAAGATTCGTTACTTTTTCATACCCTTAAAATCCGTTACTTCTCTCGCTGTACATTTCTAACAGCTCACAATGCCCATAATCCAAGTTATACATGGAGAAGCATTTTGGCTGCTAGAAAGGTGATTGCTGATGGACTGGTTTGGAGGGTTGGGAATGGATGAAATATTAAAGTGTAGAAAGATCGATGGCTCTCAAATACAAAAGGGGGTAAGCTTTGGAGTGGCCAAAGTCTGGTAGGAGTTATTACAACAGTGGCCCAACTCATGAATATTGAGTTTATGACTTGGAATAGGGATCTAATTCAGGAACATTTTTGTTCAATGGAAGCGCAGCTAATTTTAAAAACCCCTATCAGTCACATATGCCTTTCAGATAGGTTGATTTGGAGTTTTGAGAAGAATGCATGCTACTCGGTAAAGTCGGCCTATAATTTCCTTTAAGAAATTGGGGACAGAGACGAGCTCAGGCATATGGCATCTAGTTCTCATTTTAATCAATCTTGGCTATGGATTTGGAATCGTAAAGTCCCTTCCAAAGTTTAATTATTTCTATGGAAGCTACAACAAGGTTATATCTCAGTGAATGCTGCCTTGAGGAAAAGGGGCATTTTAGTGGACGAGTATTGCTACCAATGTAGGGATTCAGTTGAGACACTTGAACACTCTTTCCAAGACTGTTGTTGGGTTGATAGGTTTTGGTATCTAAGCCCTATTCGAATTAAAATCACTGAGAATGACAGGTCCTTACTATTGTATCGGTGGGTGGAGAAGATTGTACATGATTGTAAACAAGTTGAGAATGCTATAGAATTTTGTGCAATGATATTATGGGCAATATGGAAAACGAGAAATGAATGGGTTTTTAGGCAGAAGATGGTTGATTTCAGCTCTGGCATTAAGATGGCATCGGGATTACTAGAAGAGTATCAAATGGCACAGAAAGATTACAAATATGCAGTTGAATCAAAGATTCCTTGATGGCTACCCCCGCCAAATAATTTTCTGAAGCTTAACATTGATGCTTCTATAATCACAAATGTGGGCACTGGATTGGGCATGGTTTTTCGTAATTGCTCAGGGCAAGTGGTGCTTGCTGCGACGACCATGGTCAAGAAGATCCTCTCTGCGGAAGTAGCTAAAGCCATGGCTCTACAGCGAGGAGTGGAAATTGCCTATGCAAGGAAGTTTACCCACCTATTGGTAGAAACGGACAACTTGCTGGTAACATCTAAGTGGTATAACCAGGATATGGATATCTCATACTTTGGGAGACTAGTTGAAGATGTCCAGTTTTCAACGAAAAGCTTTATTATGTTTTCTCTTATTCATATTAGTAGAACAGCTAATAGGTTGGCTCACTTTTTAGCTAGTCTTAGTTTTTCTTTTAATGAGGCAAACATGTTTTGGGAAGCAACAGTTCCTTCCTAGCTCGAGTCCCTAGTTTATTCAGACTCTATGTTGGTTGATTCCTTTTATTTTATTAGTAGACTTTTTTTTCTCAAAAAACATGATTTAGAATATCTAAAACTAAATTAGTGACATCATTACCTACGATATACCAAAATTTTTAGAAAAATAAAGCAGGCATACCGTTATAGTCCAATACTTTTGTTGGATGCATTCGAGAAAGAACAGTTAAAATATTCTCTTTAGTGAAGAGTTACAAAAAAAGGACCACTATTTGAACATCAATTCTATTATCAACAGCCTCAATTGCTTGATTCATATATGTTGATCCAACTGTGGAGAATAAATCATTGAAATAATGTTGGTATATCTGAGTAATCTTCTCATCTTCTTTATATAGTTCACCATTCAAGCCTTGAATTTTGTTGATCATATTTTTCTTTCTCCTCTCTTTAGCTTTTCTATGGAAAAAAACACCCTCATCCATATAATCTTTGGTCTCTGGTGCCACATAGTTTCCTCTTTTCTTCCTAACACATCCAGTCTCTCTTCTATCCCTTTTTATTTAGCAAGTGATGTCACAGTTTGATCATGTCTTTATAAACTTAAAAGCTCAATTTTTAATTATTTCATCTTTGAATAACATGCCCAAAGTGATTAACCTCCCAGGCTTTTAAAGTTGCTTTGCACTCATTGATTTTAGTCACTAAAGTTGGCTCTAAACCTGTGAGTATAAGTTTAGACCAAGCTTCCGTAATTGCCAATTGACAATTATCATCCTAAAGCCATATAGACTCAAATCTAAACTGCTTACATCCCTTTTTCCTCCTCTTCTTGATTTCTCATTGTAATTGAATGGGTTAATGATCTAAAGCTTGCCTAATTAAATGGCACACTTAATAATTGAAAAACTTATTAATCCACTCTTAATTTATAATAAATATATTAAGGTACTCTTAAATGTTATGATCTCTTGCTCTACCATTAAACTGAGTAAATTTAAAACCACAGAAACCTAGGTCATTTAGAGAGGCCGAATTAAGAGATTTATGAAAAATCTTCCATCTTATTAAAATCCTTAGGCTGTCCTCTAATTTTTTCTATGCCAAATAGGATCTCATTGAAATCACCACCATAAACCCAAGGTCCTAAAGAATTAGAGCTCAAAGATCTTAATAAATCCCAATTTTGATATTTCTATTACTCTTTAGGCTACCTATATATACTTATAAATCTTCAAAACTGTGAATCTAATTTATTATTGATTAGAACATCAATATAATGTAGTGAATTAGACCCTAATTGAACCTATATCTCAGACCCAAACCTCCACGTCTTTCAGTAACACCTTTAAAGTAGTGAACATTAACTTTTTGATTAAAACACAACTATTTTCTCACTTTTGCCATCTCAGTCTCAGTTTGCTTCATCTCTATTAAGAGCACCATGGTAGGATCTTTATGAAGAATAATCTTCTTCAAAGTTTGAATTTTATATGGGTTCCCAAGCCCACGACAATTCCAACTGATACAACTAATGGTTGTTGGTAGGGTTGCTCAGCAACCTTCACTGCGGATAAAAATTTATAAGCAACCTCATACAAAACAAATACTAATACATTTCTTTATTAAATCATATTCTCCTTTTTTAGGTGCCTGAGTCAGATGCACTTTTCTTTCTTTTTAAGTTGGGTTGGGTGTTTAAGGGTTCAGAGGAATGATAGGGATTTGGATTAAGTCTAGTATAAGATTGTTATGGTTAGTTTAATTTTCTACGAGCAAGTTCGTTGAAAGTGGAAGGGACAGAGTCATCAGGTCTATGTATAAAAAGATTAGTGTTTTATTAAAAAGAGAGTTTGGGCTCACTTGGTGTGGTCTTACCATTTAGTTGAGGTATTAGTAATGAGGTTTTGGGGTTGGTGTAACACCCTTCAGGCATTACATATAAATGTCCATACATAATAACATACACATGGCTTCTAAAATTTTTTTAAAAAAAAATAAAAGATGGGTATACATAAATAAAAACTCTTATTTAATATATTGAAAATACTTTATACAAGTATTACATAATGTTAAAATATACAAATTTAAACTTTAATCCAAAATGCCCAAATGCTATGATGATGAGGATGGAGATGTCGACACCAAGTCTGCCTTTTTATCCACCTGAGCTCATAAAGAATACTCTCCAAGCTTCTATCAACAAGCCTTAAATGAGGCTATCTATCAAAGCCTGAAAAACCATAATTGCAAAGGAATGAGCTTGCGACTCAATAAGCAATTATTAAGATAAATCTATATATAGTTTTTCTCAAGAACTAATTAAGGAGAAATGATCAAAATTAATATTTAATGGGCAACACGGTCGGGAACACGCCTGTGTTTCAACCCATGTTTAAGTCTGTCTAACAATGCAAAAGTACACGGCCATGTACATACCCGTGTTCACTACTGTATGAAATCATATAATTACACATAGTCATGTCCAACATTAACTAATCTGTGTTTGAATGACACGGTCTGGGACACACCCGTGTCTCAGCCCATGTTCAACACTGCTAAGAATTTCACAAGCATACACGGCCATGTCTTAACCCCAAAACAAGTCATGTCTTTCAACACAGTTTGAGACACACCCGTGTCTCAACCCATGTTACTCACCTGAAAGTTCATTTAACGATCTTTCAAACAATCCACAATACTTTCACAACTTATAATATCAATGGCAATCTGACAATTATTAACAATAACATATATGGGTGTATATACTCAATATCTACACCCCACCATGATCATCACATTTCATTAGCCATATTTCACTTCACATCATATCAATTATAATTTAACATTTCATAATAACACATTTATTTCATATCGCCATCATTCAATCAATTCACATCATCTTTCTCACTTTCAATTCACATTTAACATGTATGCAAACATGGTGCTTAACATATATGCAATTATGGTGCAACAATACATGTTTATACAAGTTAGAATCCAGTCGGAGTTCCAAACACTCATCACACACGTTTCAATATTTGTTCCTTTTTTATAACCGTGGCCATTTTTAAGACTCTCTGCCCAGCTCAGTCTCAGATCTCACACATGTGTGCATATATTTAATCATATGAATGGCCATACCTGAGACTATCTATCCAGCTCAGTCTCAGGCCGTGGAGCTTAATCTCCACACACACATATTTTCTCACATTCCTCACATTTCCTCACATTTCCTCATATTATGCCATATGCATGTTTTTCAATCATTCTCATGCTATATGCATATTTTTTAATCATTCTCATAACATATCAAAATGTATATGTACCATTATTTCATCACAATTCCATACCACCTCACGTGGCTTTCATTATTCATAATTTCATACCACCTCAAGTGGATTATACTCATAGGTGCCAATGTCCACAATTCATTACCACACATGCTCATATTCATAACATCAACATTCACAATTATAAGTGGAGAATATACCATTCATATACCATTCATATACCAAAAGCATACTAAAAGTATACTATAATCATATATCATACATATCTCATTCATATACCAAAAATATACCAAACGTATACCATATGTATACCATAATCATATGCCATATATATATATATATATATATATATATATATATATATCATATTTTCCACCGTGAATGGCATATACCAATCAAATATAATCAAATAACTACAGTTACTTGAATTTCACTATATGTAAGCATTATGTTAATATTACTTACCTCAAGCCTTCAACTCCTTCTTAAATAAAAGCTACCCCCTAGTGAGTAGTGTCTCTAATATCCTTATCAATGCCTACACACAATCATCCATCAATTCATGTAGCAACCATGACACTTGCACTCAACTCAATAAAAATGCAACTAAGTGCAAGTATGCAACCTCATATTTTAGGTTCAAAGTATCAAAATAATTCACACACAAGTCTAAATATTATAAAAATATTACTGAAGCTAGGCCTATGAGTCTACTTCAAATTCCAATTAAAATTACTTAATTTGGATGTGTGTGGAATTAACTATAAATTTTTGATACAACTCGGGTAAAATAAACAAAATAGAATTGATAGCATAAGCACAAAAATGTAAAGTTGTGCAATCAGTATTAACAGCAAAATTAACTCTGGATCAAAATATAAAAGTTGTAGGAGACTCTTTAAAATTTCTACAGCATCTAATTTTACTCAATTTGGAGTTCTATAGCTCTAGATATCACCATCTAACCAATGTATAAGAAAATTCACAAACCAACCTATATACTACTACTGTCATGTTTGATATATAAGGTTCATAATACTCTTATTAATTATTAACACATCTTAAAATCACCAAATTTATACAAACTCTACTTGAATGGGTCTAATTTCAATACCAACTAAATTCACCTAATTATCACATATAGAGAATTAATTATAATAATTTAAGCAATAATAGTTCACACAGTGTGATAGAGTGAGTAACAAAATATATAGTATAATTCGAATAATTTAGCAGCAGATTTAGCTCAGACTCAAAACTTAAGAGTTGTTGAGGACTCTCTGAAGCTTCCAGAATATTAAACTATGTTTAAATTAGAGCTCTAAAACTCATAATATGGTCAAAATACTAAGACTAAAAAATAGAGGCAGCATACCCGAATTTTCCAACATCAAAACCTAATTCAATTAACTAAAAATAATTACAAGACTTATCAAATATGATGTTCAAAAGGTTAATTGATCTTTTTAAGCTCTCTAAAATCTTTTCTAATTGAGTAGAGAATTATCAATTTCCTCCAAAACATCTCAAGCTCACTCTCTTCTCTTCTTCTTCTCTACACTTTCTCTTCACTCTCTATACAAACACACACATATACAATCACATACACTCACCTAATTAAAAATCTCCATTTATACACATAATAATCAAGTAAATTACCTCCCTAAAGTCCACCCTATTAATTGTATATTTATTACCCAAATAATAATATAATGACAATAATAATAATACACACTTATCACTTAATACTAATATAATAATACTATAATTAAAATACCACCAAATATAAATATAATAATACTTAATAATATAATAAAATATCATCAAAATATCCATTTAGCCCCTTAATAAAATGGGCTTATTGCACAATACCCCTATAACTTTCTAATGTTACAATTAACTCCAAACTTACCTTACAATTAGGTCTTTCTCTACACTCATACACATACTCCAACTTAAATAAAGTTACTATCTACTATACACAATAGACCATACATACGTCATAAATACATATGTGAAAGGGCGGGTGTTACAGTTGGTATGAGGTATTATTAAGGTTGCATGGGTTATGTCTTCATGTTCAACTATAAATAAATTGATATCATGTTGAGAGAAGGGATTGGGAACATTTTGTATAGTCCTATGGTTTATGTCAGGTTTATTAGATGTAGGATTGGGGCTGGTATGGGTACTTTATAACTCTTATGTTAAAATTTATTGAGAATTTTTGCTCAAAAAGTCAGCTTTGGGTGGCTATTTTAAAAGTAATAATGTCTAGTGAGGCTCAGTTTATTGTTCTAAAATTATTTTAAAAAATTAAGATTGGAGTTGGGTGTTACCTATGGTAGTGATTAATGTATCTTGGTCTTCGGTTGTTCGACTGGGTAAGGTCAAGGAAAGACGATTTAAGGTTAAGGTGGAACTAGTGATATCATTATATGTATCTATTATTTAGTGGGTTAGAGTTTCAATTGTTGCCTTATCTTCCATAAATAAAGTTTTCCTCTTGTAAAACTGAACAAAATGTGCATCTCTAGATATTTTAAGGGGAGATTCTTATAGCCATATCCTATATTTCCATTGACCTTGTAACACCCGACCTTTAGCACACGTGTGTGTGATGTAAGTATTTCATTTATGCAAAAAGAGTTAGTAGATTTTATTTAAGTTTAAGTATGGGTATAAGTGTAGAGAGGGACTAAATTGAAAGGCAAGTTTGGAGTTAGTTGTAGTAAAAGAAAGTTAAGAGGGGTATTGTGCAATATGCCAATTGCATCAAGGAGTTTTATGAATATTTTGGGGATTGTGTTAATATTTAATTAGAAGATATTTTTATTATTTTTATTATTTTTATTATTATTATTATTATTATTATTATTATTATTATTATTATTATTATTATTATATTAGTATTATTATTGATGTTTAAGAGATTTATATGTATTTAATATGTAATTATGTTAGGAGGACTTCAGAGGAATTTAGAGAGTTTTGATTGGCTAATAATATATATGTACATTTAATTGTTAGTGAGTGTGTGTGTGAGTGGGATTTGTAGAGAAATTTGAGAAGAAGAAGATAGGTTCTTGGAGGATTTTTGGAGAAGTTTTGATCTTGCTTGAGCTAACTTTTTTAAGGTATTAGGAAGTCTTTTAGCCATTAAAGTCAAATTGGTAAACTTGCTTGTGTAATTGATTGAATTTAGTTAAGTTTTTATTAGTTGTAATTTCGGGTATGTTTTGCTCTGTTTTTCAGTCTTTTTATTTATACCATATCTTAAGCTATATAGCTCTAAATTGAGCAAGGTTAGACTCCTTGAAAACTTCAGAGAGTCCTCTTCAATTTTTGTGTTTTGAGTTTTGATTGAATTCGTGGTTATGAGGGTCAATTAGGACAAATGAATTCTAAAATCTACAATTAATTCCACACTTGACCAAATTAAGTGATTCTAATTGGAATTGGAAGTAGACACATAATCCTAGCTTTGGTAGCAATTTGGGAGTTATTAAACTTATGTATGCATCCTTAAGTCGCATTGAATTTTAAGCAATTAATTGCATATAATGAGGTTAGGTGTGAGTGTTATATTTGATTAGTGAAAATAGTTATATAGTGGTGTATAGGAGCTAAAAGAGAAGGAGGAGACTCTACTCAATAGAGAGGGAACTTTGCTTGTGAAGAAGTTAAAGCTTTTGGTATGTTATTATTAATACAATGCTTACATATACTAATTCTCTCGTACTTATAATTGTTATCTATGTTTGATTGTGTATGTGTGTCATTTATTATGGAAAGAACGAGTTATATAAGTATACAATAGTTGTGGTGAATTATGAATATTTATACTTATATTGTGTAAGCCACATGATGTGGTATGAATTGTGATTTCACCATGTGTTGGATATGAAATGAATAGTGAATTATAATGGTGAAAAATATATGTATAATGATTATTGTGAGGTATATGAGGAAAACGTGTATGTGTGGAGATTGAGTTCCATTATCTGAGATTGAGCTGGACAGATTGTCTCAGATGTGGCCATTCATATGAAATATATATATATACGTGTGAGATCTAAGACTGATCTGGGCAGAGAGTCTCAGGAATGGCCACTAGTGAAATAAATGTGCAAATATGAATTATGTAAGAAATAAAGTAAATGATAAACATGTGCTTCGCGTGTAGAACGTGTGAGGATAACTAACTTGCATAACATGCATTATTGCATTATGTTGATATATATATATATGTGTGTGTGTGTGTGTGTGTACTTGAATGTGAAGTTTAGTTTGGAAATATGATTGTGGATTATATGCTTAATGTGGTTGGTGTATATAAAGCACCAACAAAGAAGTGTGGATGTTGGATAACTTATTAGGATGATAGGAAGTTGTATAAATGAATCTCAGGTTGAGAACGCATGCTGAGACACGGGCGTGTCTCAAATCGTGTGTCAAGACACGGGTGTGTTAAAGGTAGTAATTCTATCCAGAGAGATACACGGGCAAAGACACAGGCGTGTCCTTGGCCATGTATGTATGTTGAATTTTGGATAAAGAGTTACACGAGCAAAGACACGGGCAGCCTTGGCCATATCTACATGTGTAAATTTAGATAGTGAGATACACGGGTCGAAATACGGCCATGTACCAAACTATATTTTGACTGTGAATTTTATCCAGTAGACTACACGGGGAGAGACACGCCCATGTAGTCTATATATTAGTTAATTAAGTTAAATTTCTCTTAATTAGTTCTTGATTATATATTACTTGTTTTATCAATTGCTTATTAAGTCGCAAGCTCATTCCTTTACAACTGTGGTTTTCAAGTAATAGATAGACTTGCCTGAAGTGTGTGCTTGATAGAAGCTCGGAGTATTTTTCGTTGTGAACTCAGGTGGGTTCGAAAAAAGCTTGGTGCAACCATATCCATCCACATCATCATGGCATTGAGCATTTTATTTTGATTATGTATGTACATTATGTAATATACATTATTAAGTATTTTTAATGTATAAAATTAAAAGTTTTTACGTATATAAGTATACTTGTCTTTTAAGAAACTTTTTCTTATGTACATTCTTATTTAATACAATATTGATATGTGTATGTGGCACTGAGGGTGCTACAGACCTAGGGCATCTTCAACATCGCCATCATAATCTCCACAATGCTTAATTATGTGCCCATCTTACCATAATGAAAACAAAATAGAGGTAAAGCCTCATATTTCAATAGTACCTAAATCTTATTCCCCTTGATTGATATCGTCATTCCCCGAAGTAAAAGGCTATTTTACTTTTACCTTAGCCTTGGATCGAAGAATTTTCCCTCCAACATCAATTTCACTCTTATCCACTACTATGTATTCACCCTGTTTCTCGGCCAGAATTTTAGCAATTGACTCATGCTTGGATCAAATAGGTAAGTCATAGGCTTGGATCCAAAGTGTTGTAAAAGAGAACATAACTAATGATGGTTGCTCATTCCCTATCACTACTTGCAATAGAAATATATTATTGTCAAAATGCCATGGTTCGATTTCCAAAACCCATTCCAGATCTCTTTTGTCCTCGAATCAGAATAGATAGAGGTTTCTCCCCCATTCATGGCATATCAACGAGTTTTTTAGTTTCCAAGCTCTTCTCATAATCTTCAACAACATATAGGAATTGTAGGGCCTTTCAGTCAGTAGAAAACCAGCTAAACACAGTAAATCTAGCTCAAGTTCAGAGTTATTCACCACCACATCAATTTCTACTATTTCATTCTTTGATTCCTTTAAGTTCAACATTACTTGCATGTTAGATTGCATGGACATTCCTTCAGGATTTGTTATCCAACATTAGTTTGACATGATCCCGGTAATTTAGTAATTGTGAGCAAAAAAAAAGATAAACAAACAATTAAAACCCTAAAATCTTAAAACCAAAAAATGAAATATTATGTATATAAATGAGTAAATAAAGAAATGGTAACAGGAAGTCAAAATGCAAAAAATGAAAAATGAAAACTAAAGCTAGTGGTAAGGAACAAACGATGAAGGTTATGTGATGAAAAGCATAGATCCAACAACAAGAAAATAGGAATACAACTATGTTAAGAGTAAACAAAAACAATAAATTAAGAACCAATAGAATAAAACGCTAGAAGGGAACCAGTCGCTACTCTAAGAGCAAAACCCTAACCCTTACTTAACAGGGAACTGTTCGACAAATAGCCTTTTGTTTCTTCACTTTATTTTTAAGTAATAGATTATATAAGATAGT